>ML991905.1:0-28700 GCA_010094025.1 Viridothelium virens | reverse complement strand
CGCTGCGGCGGGTGTTGGGGTCCGGGAGTGCGGCGAGTTCGCCTGATACGCCGAGTAGTCAGCATGGAGGGGTGGGCATGGGTGTGAGTGTCTTGGGGGGGAATGGCAAGCAGCAGGGGTCGGTGGCGAGGACGGAGACGGCGCCGGTAGCAGGGCGGGAGAGGGAGGAGGGTGGGGGGGAGAAGAAGGAGGCGGGAGATAGAGGGAAGGAGGGTGGGAAGGAGAAGGAGAAGGAGAAGGAGAAGGAGAAGGAGAAGGAGAAGGAGAAGGAGAAGGAGAAGGAGAAGGCGACTGGGAAGGGGAAGGACTTGACGCCGCCGAATCACCAAGCGGCGAATAGCGTTGGCGGTGGAGGAGGAGGAGGAGGGTTCTGGAGTTGGGGAAAGCGAAGCTTTTCGAGCTCGAATATCACACCGCCGTCGAAGTGAGTGGCGCGGTGGCTTGGACAGGCAATAGCTTGGAAAAGGGCGGACATCAGAAGAATCTACGCGATGGTGTCCATTCTGTCCCTGGAATATCATGGGTCTCTAATGAATGGAGGGGTTGAATGTCTATATCTCTTTCTCACCATGCTGGGCAGCTCTCATTTTTCTCATCTGACATTGAAGCGAGGCGGTCGTATTGGGGAAGCGTTTTGTCATTTCAATCGTTCTAAGTCGATTTCTTTTGCGTTCTTATGTTTGATACCTGGAGGGCTGCTGTGGAAATTTGCGAATTACATAAAGCTGATGTGTAATTTGTATGGCAGCGCTTGGCTTTGAAAGTCATAACGAAGTCTTTTCAAAATGCTTCCAAGAAGTCCTTTCAGTTCTAGACTGTTCAGGCGTGCCGTATTTTCTATCGATTGATAGCGTGACGTGCCCCCGTAAGCGGACCAGCCCAGCTCTGGTGCACTCGAACTACTGCATGTAGTATTCTAGGCGATGAATAGATCTCGTCTTCAAGATCAAGCGACTGATCGGCTTGAGAAGGACGAGAGGAGATCCAATAAGACTATCGTAAACCGTGTCATTTCCAGTCGGTACGCGAGGAGACAAATCGGGAGAGCTGTTCTGGAGTAATTAAGTTTCTCTCTAGTCCCAGGGCTGGACAATCGACAAGGCAGCTTTTCCACGTGAAGCTTGCAGCCTGGTCAGATTTTAGTGATGCATGATCAGAGAAGCACAGGATGGTATTGGACCGGTTCTCCGGAGGGGGAGAGCTAGAGGAAGACAAGTTTCAATCTTACACACACGATTCGCTCTGTTCGACCAGAAGCTGATGTAGTCAATTCAGGGCCTATGAATCACCATGAAGATTCTGTATCTGCCGGGGATGTGGTGGCTGTCCCCGGTAGTTGGACGGCCAGCCCTGCCAAAATTCGCGGCCAGGTCTCGACCCGCTGCCAAGTACGATTTCGCGCCACTCCCGTACCTACAGCACATCTGCAAGCCATCAAATTTGGGTGCTTGTTTCATAGTGGCAGCCGGCGGAATGGCTGCTTAACAGGATTATGGAGGGCAAAATGCCGTTACGGACTGCCGGTAAGCCGACGGCCTTCCCCGTGATTTGGGGTTCTTGTCCGTCTGTGCCACCACCCGCACGGACGGCTGGGCGAGCAGTTGGGATGGATTTGTTTCTTTTTCTATTATCCAATCCTTGCTATCTCCGCAAAAGGTATCGACGAACCCCAGAAACCACGCGGCCGGGGAAGCGAGACCCCGGACCCCATGTCTGGGCAACGTGGGTGTGCAGGACGTAGTGGACGCCCCCAATGAAAGCTCATTTCCTAGAGAAGTAAGTGAGACTTGATGCTCAAGGGCTGCGTCGGCGTTCAGCGACCTACCTAAACTAGTCGCTTTATCTAAGCGGACGGATGAGTTCCAGCCAGATGGATGCGAATAAAGAGTCGAGCCTTCCCCATGGGTGGTGTAACTTCGTTTGCCTTGACTTGGACCTGCAGAGCACCTGCAGATAGCTGCTGGTGCCATTTGCTTTCCAGCAGCAGCTTTTCACAGTCTCATTCCTTTGACTCAGCTTTGCGTTCAGAAGTGAGGCCTTTGCATAACTTCCTCTGTTTGGAAGCGATATTCGAAAAGGGTCTCAATTCTTGTAGAAGAGGTGGTGACAAGCCCGGATCATCCCATCATGGAGATGAACTACGATGATAAGGTACGTCCTGATCGTTTGCAAGGCTTTGGCTTTGTCTTCTGGCATTTTGTGCTGAGAATCGTCAAGGAGCTCCACGCGATTGAGGAGGAGCTCCACACCGAGATCTTGCCCGGCACCGAAGTCATGACAGATGTGGGATCACATCACTTCGTCAAATCCTCCAACAAAGTCCTCGTTCCCCAGCCCAGCGATGATCCACATGACCCCCTCAACTGGTCAAGAATGTGGAAGCTCCTCACCATCACGGCCTCCAGTTATGTGACTTTCTGCCAGGGCTTCGGCCCTTTGTCCTTGGCACCGATGTTTCCATACTACGTGAAAGATTTCAATTGCTCCTTGGAGGACGCAGTGCAATTTACCGGTGTCTGCATTCTGGTACTTGGCTTCAGTAACTTCATCTGGGTACCCATCAGCACATCGTTCGGACGGCGGCCAGTCTATATTGCATCTCAGCTCGTGTGCTTCGGTTCTTGCATTTGGAGAGCTCGTGCAACAACGTATGGTTCCTTCATGGGAGCTTGTGTGCTCAATGGCATTGGAGCAGGCCCAGCAGAAACTATACAACCCGCAGTCATTGCAGACATTTTCTTCCTCCATGACAGGGGCTACTGGAGCACTCTGTACTGGGTCGTGTACATGGGATCTTTAATGGTAGGCTGCATTTCTCCAGGCTGACAGACTTGAACACGATTTACTCATTGCTTCCAGGTCGCACCCATCATCTCTGGTCCCATGGCACAGCACGTTGGATGGCGGAACTTCTGGTGGCTCAATGTTGCTATGATCGGTGCCTCTATCGTTCTTGTTGTCTTCGGCTTCCCAGAGACCAAGTGGCACCGCAAGCATCCCGATGAAATCATCCATACGCCATCTTCCACATCTGAGAAAGGCGACGCCGTCACCGCCGTCGAAGAATCATCCGATGTCGAAAAGCATGGCGCGGCCGACATTACCATCGCACAAAACCCGTCAACCACCAGCAACTCTCTTAGCAAAGTCGCTACCGAAGCCCGCGACCCGCATCTCGGCCGTGGTAGCCCATCCCGCGCCCAATGGCGCCTCTTCCAACCGAATGCGCACCCCTTCGCCTCCATCCTCAACGACCTCTGGATCCCCTGGAAGCTCTTCGTCTTTCCCATCGTCGAATTCTCCTCCTTCGTCGTCTCCTGGTCCTGCTCATCTTTCCTCACTATCAATCTGACCCAATCCCAGGCCTTCGCCGCGCCACCATACAACATGTCCTCCCAAGCGATCGGCTTCACCAACTTTGCCATTCTCATCGGCGCCTTCTTGGGGCTCGCGACCGCAGGTCCTCTTAGTGATTGGGTGAGTGCGAGGGCAACGCGCCGGAACCGCGGCATCAGAGAACCGGAGATGAGATTGCCGGCCATGATCCCGTATGTCCTGGTGATGATTATCGGAAATATCGTTGTGAGTGTGGGTTACCAGAACCATTGGAATATGTGGGCAATCGTGGTCATTGGGTTTGCCGCGGCGGGATTGCAGGTTGCAGCATTGCCTGCGATGGCGATGACCTACTCTGTGGATAGCTATAAGCCTGTCGCGGGGAGTTTGATGGTGAGTGTAACAGTGAACAAGAATGTCTGGGGTTACGGGTTCAGTAAGTTTATCACAGTGTGGGCGATGAATGATGGGTGAGTCTTGGACACCCGCCGATACGTTCTCAGGCAGACGTTTACTAACTTTGCTCTTCCAGATTTGTTGCGCCGATCATGACCAATTGCGCGCTGATTACACTCTGGTGCTCGTTTGGTATCCTTTTCTACTACTATGGCAAGACTTTCAGAAGGTGGAGCCGGAACAGCAGCGTTCACAGAATGTAGATCTAAGGGCTGGAAGTCTAATTAGTCCTAGATGAATGAAACCAAACAAACAATTGTGCCATTACGTAAATGAGTCCAACACTCACCGCGCGGGGGGTGCAAGAAAGAAAGTTCGCCGTGGGGAAGCAACCTGATAAGCTTTACCTGCAGGCTTCATCCTGGTGATCAACCTTCGCCATATTCTCTCCAACCACGTGCTACACGTGGACCTATTTGGTAGGGAAATAGGAGCCGAGCACTCTCGGAAACCCTAGGCTAGACCTGACCCGAACGAATGCTTAAATAGACGGAGCTTAAAGCATGCTTCCATACCTACCTAACGCACTCAACTGAGGCATCCCATGGCGATCCTCGCTCTTGAATTTCGCGAAGGAATAGCATTCATGTATCGAACGAGACATGATCTAGCTGACAAGAATTGAATCCTAAGCAATCTGCGCTCCAGCGAGATGTATAAGAAAAGATAGGACATGCATTTGCAATGCGAGGACTGCTGCAAAATCATTGTCGATAGGCGTCACGTGAATTTCAGGAACACTTTCATCGGCGATGCTCGTCGGCAATATCTCGCAGTCGCTAGGTCTTGCTCTATACGAGCGGAGTCGTGGATCACATTGTGAAATCCTGTGTTCACTGGCTTCAAGCGCGTCCAATTTAGGATGATTGCCTATCTTTTCGATGTAAAAGCTGCCCTTCATGTGTGCGGCACAAGCGTGCAGCCGCTATTGTTGGCCTCTCGCATCCTTTGCGGCTTGATGCCCTGACCATTTGGCATCGTTGAAGTCCAAGCACCATACGCGTGCATGATAGTAAATGGGTATATTAGGTGACGACTCCTTTCCAGATTTGGCCTCGTGTCAACAACGCTGGTCCCGTGTAGTAGTGAAGAGACTGGCTGGCAGCTACAGCATCTGAACTGTTCTCTTGTGGTAAGTCAGGCACTTCGATCTCAGCTTCCAGGAAGTTCAAAGTCCTCACACTTTGTTAAGAAGATCTACAGCACGGTTCAGGGCTGGAGTATCCAACGATCTTTGCTTCGAACCGCCAAATGACCTGTTTACCTTGGTCAACTCAATAGATCATCATGTAAGAAACTCAAAAAGACTTGATGTACCGCATCATTTCGCCCATCAGAATACACACTGACTTTAGCAGAATCAGCCGATTCTTTGAAATCTGCGGACGAAACACGACGTGAAGAAGAAGCTTGCAAAGCTTAGAACTCACGATGATTCCATCCCGCTCCACCATTGCGAACATGTCCTCAACCCAGCAGACAGCCTTGTCGGCCCTGGCAATTCTCGATCCTCCCAAAACGGGAGCTGCAAAGAGACTGAACGCTGGGAAGGCTCGAAAGCTGCGAATCTATCGCCACAACAAGCTAATGAGTCTCCATGAGATGCATCAATTTGACCAAACTTGGGTGCCACACCCCCAGCTGCGCCACTGGACAAGTAATCCTTCGAACAAGACAATTCATACACCACCTAACCCGACTCCCCCAGCAACCCCGAAGACTGAATCATCCAGGCACTCCCCGTCATCGGATGGGAGCGTTCTAGAACCTTCATTGCCTCCACGTCCTCAGGGTCCTGTGACCACCTCTCCAGACGAAGTCGGTCAGTCCGCTTCCCAGAAGTCAATGACTCCCTCAGCTACTTCGCCGGCTGCAAACTCGGTCGGCATGTCGGTACAAGACGAGAATGATGCCAGTGACCAAAGACCAAGGATCACGACCAATATCAGACCCTTCCGCCTCGGTCATCCAGAGCCAGAGCGTCTTTCTTTCCACCTTTTGCACCATCAGACTGGCCAAGTGAGAAATTACGTGTACTTGCATGAAGTCGACTGGTCCAGTCGAGCATGTATTAACAGTCTCAACAAATGGAAGGCGCAAGTACTCCGTCGCTGCACCGGAAAGAATGTTCGAAAGACGATCACACCTTACTTGAGACGGGAGCGAGACTGGGTGAGTTTTGGAGACGCGATTAGATGAAATGATAGATATGAATGCTCACGTGATCCGTAGATCCAAGCGTACCGCCGCGAGCACCTCCGACACTCTGACACTGATTTGGCTGACGCATTCAACAAAGAATTCGCTGGCAAGATCATCGATGGGTCCAGCTCTCCTCGACCTACGCGCTCGAGAGCATCCATCCAGTCTGATTTAGCTCGTATCAAGATCAAGGAAAAGGCCGAATTGCAGGAGGGAAGTGAAGCTCGGAGGTAGACTTTTCTCATCACCGGCGTAGCGAAGAGCGCAATTTGGGACATGTGGAGCGATGCGCGTGTTGTAGGAACTCTTCTCGACTATGGGATGAAAATATCTCGGGTATTGCTAACTGCAGCCGGTGTGTGGTCGTAGGTGATCGGCGATGTACTTCCGAGGTGATTAGGTTTATACTATACAATCCATTAAATATTCTCAACCAATTGGGGCACATTTTCCTGGTTGAGTTGTAATGTGATGCTCGTGTGTTGCTGTGAGTACAATCGTGAGTGCGGGTGTGTTTGTGTTTTGCCTACCGCCAGAAACCTTAATACCTTTGTAAGTACCTTTAATAACAGAACTCTTCGCCAATCCACACCCCTCTCCTTCACCGATGTTATTATTGGTTCAAAGAAGACACGCATCGAAGCTTTGGAAATAGCCCTCATACGAAGCAATTTGAGAAGAAAATCCTCGTATCCAATTTCTCCACAAAATGACAACTGTACGACGCGGCTCGAGAGAGCGACGTAAAACGGACAGGGCGATGGGTTTATCGTTGGATCAACAAGGGTGGCAACAAATGGAAAGGTACCGCTTGCTCAGGGGTGGACAGGGAGAGGAAAGACCTAATCCTATCGTCAAGGAAGGCTCCAGTGAGTGGCATCGCCTTCGGAATATGAACGCAAACTGTAAGATCTACGTCAGCCTGCGAATACAAAGTGTAAGAACTAATTCTGAAGTTAGTATACAATGAGGAATGGGAGCGGAACTCTGGATTCACGATTCGTGAGAGCGCGAAGAATGAAGAGCGTGTTCGACGCCACAGAGATGGTAGATTCGTAAGCAGAAGACCAACTTACAATTGAAGTGGGATTAACGATTTATGTGACAGAGTCCATACAGACTGGATAGGCCGCCGACGATAGCGCATAGAGATCGTTCTACCAACAGTAGTTCAGGCGCGTCTACCATTGCCAATGAATCTAACCAAGGCTCTGGAAGTTTCTTGCCGGAAAGCTCGAAAAATTACGATATTGGTCGCGACGGAGAAGTGTCTGCTATGGATAAGGAACACGTAGGAACCGTCTCAGAAGGAGCCGATGAACATAAAGATGTGAGACCGAGCCGACCTAGAAGAAAGACCAGAGTTGGAGGTCGTAAGCCTAGAACATCGCCACAAATCGATCGAACAAATCGTGAAGAAGTTTTTCCACAAACATCAGTCAACACTAGCACAACCCCCCAAAAGCCTTCGGATGCACCATCAAACCAGAATGGCAATTCGTATCTGAAGGACCCCAATAAGACAGTGGATAAGTTCAACATACGTTACTTCAAAAAGCCCAAACCTATGTCTTTCTATATTCAGCAGCAGGCCAACTATACACGAGGTATGTCGTCGGCTGGCAGCGCTGCGAAGATATCTGCCGTGCCCAGCAATGAGCAAATCGGTGGACAGTTGCAAGAGTCGGCTGCTGCTCTATCGACAAAGAGTGTTCCTTAGCAGCAACGTGAGGTCCACATTGATCCAGTAGCTATCTTACCGCGGCTGGGGGGTTCCTCAATTGGTAATTCATACAATGTTACCTCAGTTTGACTGTTATGACCATGTTGACCCATGTTCAGTGGGTATTAACATGGGTCAACAAGGCCACAACAGCAAAGTCAAAATAACATTGTATTAATTACCAGTTGAGGAACCCCCCAGCCGCGGTAAGGTAGTTGACAAAGAGCGGGATGAGATGGCGATGGCGATTACCAGATGACAGATCTGGAACAATGTTTCTCCGGTGTAGAGTACCTCTACACGACTCAATACACATGCATTATCGTAGAATGAACTGGAAAAGTAATTTCAAGGTTAGTACGTGCTTCGTGCCCTATGAAACCTGCGCAGTGTTATCTTAGAAACCGCCGCCGATCAATCATTTGCGAAGACTTTTCCTCTGATACTTACATTGCGCGATTGACCAACACTTCCCACGGATCCATCCCTCCACAATTTTTGCAGGAGGAATGGCATCTTTAGGTGAAAGCGCTCGGTCTGATTCTGGAAGCTCTGACAGCCTTGAGCTACAGGAGGAAGATAGCTGGGAAGACGCCGAGGATGATTCAGAGAATATCCAAATTGTCAGCCTCCTCGACAAGGCCACCTTTCGTAGCGTGGGCGAAATGTTGCAGCACTGTAAAGCAAAGCACGACTTCGATCTTCTGGAGATAGTTAAAGATCTCGGTGTGTGAGTATCTGCATTCCGTTATCCATCATTGCAAACGCTAAGATCCCACTTTAAGGCCTTGACTTTTATGGCATGATCAAACTCGTCAACTTCATTCGTAGTCAGGTCGGGGATGGCATCGCCAAGCCAGAGATTAATTCGAAAGAAGTCTTTTCTGATGACAAATTTCTACAACCAATCCTTGAAGATGATGCTCTACTATTCTGCCTGGACGAAATCACGATAGACGAGTCCAGCAGAGATGAACCACCGATCCTAAACGGCGAAAGCATCACCCACGACCAATCCACCAAGATCCAAACCCTCGAAGCCGAACTCTCAACCCTCAAATCCCAATTCGCCGACTACCGCCTCGCCGTCGAAAAGACCCTCGACGACCGCTGGAATGCACCCACCACGCACCCCTCCTCCTCCACGTCCATCCCCGAGAACCCACGCCCATCGAAGGACCCCGACGCCTTCTACTTCGAGTCGTACGCCTACAACACGATCCACCAGACGATGCTACAAGACAGCGTGCGGACCGACGCTTACCGCGACTTCATCTACACGAACAAGCACCTCTTCGCGGGGAAGACGGTGCTAGACCTCGGGTGCGGCACAGGGATCCTGTCGCTGTTCTGCTTCCGCGCCGGCGCCGCCCGCGTCCTCGCCGTCGACAACTCCGACATTATCGACCGCGCGCGCGCCATCGTGCACGCGAATGGCGTCGGCGGCGTCGTCTCGTGTTTACGAGGCCGCATCGAGGAAGTGGTGCTTCCGGTGCAGAAGGTCGATGTCATTGTGAGTGAGTGGATGGGGTATTGTTTGCTGTATGAGGCGATGCTGGATTCGGTGCTCTGGGCGAGGGATCGTTATCTGAAGGACGGGGGGCTGATGGTACCGAGTCAGTGTACGTTGCGGGTGGCGCCGGTGGCGGATCCGGAGTGGGTTGGGGCGAATGTGACGTTCTGGCGGGATGTGTATGGGTTTGAAATGGGAGAGATGATGGAGGGGGTGCATGAGGATGTGGTGGTGAGGAGGGTGGAGCCGGAGGTGGTGGTGGGGCGGAGTCAGGCATTTAAGCTGCTGGAGCTGCGGACGATTCGGAAAGAGGACTTGACATTTATGGAGAATTTTGAGGTGGAGCTTGATCGAGACATTGATGCCTTGGATGGATGGGCTATTTGGTTTGATACTTTCTTCTTAACCTCCCCTTATGAGGCCATTGACGGAGAGGCTCGTGCTGAGAAGTGGGGTTCACGAGTAGACGGCAGCAATGCTTTCACTACAGGTCCGGACGGCAGGGAGACCCATTGGCAAAGCGGATTCATGGCTATTGATCATGTAAGGAGTCCCGGTCAACCACTCCAAAAGGGGCAGAAGATCAACGGATCAGTGGAGTATAGGAGGAGAAAAGACAACGAAAGGGAGTTGGAGATTGAAATGGCCTGGGAGGCCGTTGGTTCATCGGAGAAAGGCTCGCAGTGTTTCATTATGCGATAATCTGGAGATTCTAGATGATCCGCTGATTACCAGAATTTCGTTGTGCGTCAGTCATTCTCTCATCGATCGGACACACATGATTAGAGGTCCAATGAGGAGGTCGATCTTGCTCCGGAGACCCAAGGAAGACCAAACCTTTCACATTGACAAAATTCCTCAAAATATGTACATCAATGGTGTCATGAAATAGCGGCACAATAAAAAAATGAGCAAAACTTGCGCACAAAGTTAAACACGTGAATAGCGTCGTGTTTCAACCCCTTGTATGAGCAGTCTGGAGTTCCTTGAGCTCTGAACCCATGTATGAGATAATACCGAGGTGCATAAAATACGTGCAGAGACCCCTATATTCAAGGAAAAGACTAGTCTCACCCGATTTTGGTTGTTTAATGGTTTATCCTAAAGCTAAGCATTCATAAGTGGTCCTTCTGTTAAGAATCTGTTATCTTCTTATTCACTAAACTATCTTAGCTTCGAGGGTAATAACCCAACATGCCCAATCAGACACGTGGTCGCACGCGCTAGATTCTGCCTGCACGCGCTAGATTTTGCCCTGCATACGCTAAACACCCAATGTTCTAGACCTCGTCAGCTTCATTTCTTTGCCGGATGGACTTGCATACTGCCCTGTCCTGACCCCACTGAAGTATTCCATACGAAAGCTTATAACAAGGCAAGGCCCGATTGATAAGCCATTGGACTCCTGCTTTTGTTTCTCCGCAATCTGCCTGTAGAGTTAATTACGCCAGCGCTGCGACTGCGTCAAATGGAAGATTCAATCAGTACTTGCAACAATGACAGTGATTGCCCTGACCATTATCACGTCGAAAATACTCTCGTCGTCAACGAGAAGACTTCATCACAGATCCGACCGTCATTGAAAGGAGAGCAAAACAATCGCTCCAATGAGCGAACGCTTGGTCTGAGACTTGACCGCGAGAAAGGGGGTACCCATGGCGGAGAAAAGCAACATGATACTGTAGCGTACGATCCTCAGGATCGCGGATTTCGAAGGATCATTAGGAACTTCACGCCCTCGTACGTTCGACTGTGTACGCTAGCTTGCTCATTTTCGGCTAATGGTGGCCTGGTGCAAAAAGCTGGTTCATTATCACGATGAGCACCGGCGTCGTATCGATCCTGCTACATCAATTACCATACAATGGAAAATGGCTCCAGATTATCTCCGTCATTTTCTTCGTTCTTAATCTTGTTCTTTTCCTTCTTTTTACTTTCATATCTTGCTTGCGCTATGTTCTGCACCCTGAGATCTTTCCAGCTGTACTCCGCCATCCACATCAAAGTCTATTCATAGCTACCTTTCCAGTCGGCCTTGCTACGATAATAAATATGACTGTTTTAGTGTGCGCACCTGCGTGGGGTCGTGGTATGGCTACACTTGCGTGGGTCTTATGGTGGATCGACAGTCTGATGGCGCTTGCTACCTGTTTCCATCTGACATTTGTAATGTAAGTACGCTCTCTCTTACACTCGTGTCCCAGACTCAAGCTCCAACTTTTAACGCCCACTCACAACATGAAACTTCTAAATTCGTCAACAGAATGTCGAATCGAAGAAGCGAGCTGGAGGAAATGACAGCCCTGTACCTCATTCCTATCGTTGCTGTAGTGATTGCGGCAACTTCTGGATGTCTTGTTGCAGGAGCCATCCCGAATCACAAGCACCGACTGTGGACACTGATCATCAGCTACATCTTCTGGGGCATAGGAACACCTCTCTCGTGGATCATCCTGACCCTTTACTTCCTACGCATGACCCTGCATAAGCCTCTCAAACGGGAAGTCATCGTGTCGCTCCTTCTGCCTATAGGCCCTCTCGGCCTTTCAGGCTTTTCGTCAGTCTCCTCCAAAGCGTAACATTCATTATGATCTTGTATACTAACACCAGGTAGCATTATACTCCTAGGCAAGCTTGCCAAACGATTGTTCCCTTTACAAGGCAGTCTACCCAACGTAGCTAATGCAGGCGATATCTTCTATACTCTTGGCTTCTTGCTGGGGCTTATCCTGTGGAGCTTTGCAATTGTATGGTTCGTCGTCGCTGTTAGCATGATAGCTACTGCTGGTCGCTTCCCCTTCAATATGGGTTGGTGGGGGTTCATTTTTCCCGTCGGTCAGTGATCTATCTTCTCTTGCAGATTTAAATCAATCTCATACACTGAGTAGGTGTGTTCACACTTCTTACAATAACGATTGGAGAGGAATTGGAGTCTCGATTTTTCAAGGTACTTTCCTGTGTAAGTCCTCACCCCTACTCCGTCTTTCAGGCCATTCTCTCATACTCGTATTATGCAGGTTCTGACGTTGATGTGTGTCATTGCGTGGCTCGCTATCGCTGGGAAGACAATACAGAATTCTCTCCTGGGAAAGATGTTTTTTGCGCCATGTCTAGGCACGGATCTATACCTGACAAAGCTAAGAAAAGAGAAGATAGATTCAAGAACACCGAAAGAGGTAGTCTGAGTAGTAGGTAGATGACATGGCTTTTATATCCACGAGCGAATGGATAATTACGCTAAAGTATCGTGTGATACTGTATGAATGAATGCGATTGCCGTCTCTCCGTTTGCTTTTCTAAGCTAGGGGTTTTTTCCAAACTCGTTATTGGATTTTAGATAGCATTTTGACGAGCACCGAGTCCTTCGCGGGATTACTTTTGATCGAGGTATAGCATATCGACTCAATGACCAAGCGTATAAGTGGGTTCCTTTTACCAGAGATGGAATCCAATGGATCCCTTTACAAATATATGAAACCGAAAGCATAACCAGCCGGGAAACGAATGCCTTATACCTGATAGATCTAGTGAAGCAAAGCCAACAAAGCCAATAAATCCACTGGGCAATACCAGAAGGTATATGAGACCGGCGTTGTGTGAGACATTGCATTGATATGCTTGTCATTGAGTATTGTATCCTACGTTCCCTAGGAAGACGATGAGGACAGCGCAATAACAGTTGGTGTGTCAGTGCGAAAGTAGAGAGATCGAAAACTCGAGCTTACGCAGCAGCAGCGCCGAGAATCTCGTGTCGCCTAGCTCTGGTGAAGTAAGCAGGGATTTATCAGCTTATGTCTTCGCTAATACAATCCTTTGAACCCTCCACGCTAGGAACCCATTTCGCGGCCCCTTGAAGCTCGGCAACACTTACTTCAGCGAATTGAGAACAAGGCCTTGTGACTTTTGTGACAAGGGTCTTCTGACCAATAACAATATGCGATTCAGAAGGAGGTCCGTTATGTGCTTCTTCGAGAGGATTATGCAGTGGAGGAACTAGGCTGAAGAGGTGGCGATGACGGATCAAGGTCTCTTGTTGATTTCAAAGAGCGCATTCCAAAGGCTTAGGAGACTATTAACGAGAGAACCGATACTAGCAATTTTCGACTCAGCCAATCCCAGTCGAATGGAAACCGATTCATCTGACGAAGCTTTGGGAGCATCTTTCTTACAACTGATCAATGGAAAGTGGCACCCAATAGACTACTATTCTAGACGACTAGCACCAGCGGAGTTGGATTATAACATTCGTAACAAAGAACCTTCGGCAATCGTATCAGCGTTAGAACACTAGAGAATTTACGCACAGAGAAGTCCTTCGTTGGAAATACTCACGGACTATAAGAATCTCACACTTTACGACAACAAAAGCACTGAATCGACGACAAGTACGATGGTCGGAATTACTGGGAAAATACAAGTTCATAGTTCGACATAGCCCAGGACGAGAGGATACACGAACGGACGCGCTTAGCAGAAGATCAGATTTGATGCAAGGGGATACCACTGAATACGTGATTTTACAAGTCGATGACGACGGCTCGCCATTAGCAAGCAATCTACAGCTGATTGCGACGTTCAGACTGATAGATGACGAGGACGAACAATTTCCAATGTTAAAGGGAAAGTTACGGATACCTCCGGACAAAGAAAATGACGTTATTAAGAGATGCCATGATGGACTGCGCACGATTCCGCATACAATTTCAACGAAGGGATAGACTCTGATGAAGACACATGTCAAAGAACAAGTGAACCCGACACTTTTGTAGATGATTTCAGGCTACTGTTTGGTTATCAGATCTTCGATCTTGGAACTTGGACTTTGTTATAGAGTACGGGGCTTTGCAAGCGGAAATACGCCAGGCGCCAAGGCAACGATTGACTCATTACATATTGAGGTAATGTAATGAATATTTTACGGGCTTTCTCTTTCTGAGACTTTTTTTTGTCGCATAGCTCGCACATGGGAGTTGTTTGTTACTTCCATAAGCCGGTCAAACTGGTGTTGATGTTATTTGAGCATCTTTATCTAAGGTCGAGGAAAGGAACTCAATTATCTCTCTAGAAATCAGGCGTAGGAGCCTCTATATATAGGTTTCGTGCAACTACTACTACTGCTTCGGATCCTGTGATATGTCAGTTCGTCGTCATCCTATCTTCGGATTCCGTGATATGTCAGTTCGTCGTCATTGTGATACGGCAGTTGGTTGTCATCGTGATGCGGCAGTTTGTCGTCCTAGCTCAGTGAACAACATCAGGTGTAGCTCTGCATTCTTCCTCTTCTCTAGGAGTCTCCCCTCGTCTCTTATGAGATCCCAAATCCAATAAGGATCTGTCTCTGCAAGACTAAAGTCGACCAGCAGGCCGTCTACATAGTTTCGAGCGAAGATGTCCCTTTGAAAGATGCCTAATGATCTTAGATCCTTTAAGTCGTCCAGCATCTTACGAGGACGTCTCATGCTTTTCTCTGATCCCAGAAATGTCTTCACGAGTGCACGAAAGGGCTGTCGCTGATCTTGGCTAAGCTTTTTATCATCCTCAGAACGTGACCAATCTTTAATTCCAAAACTCTCTCTGAAAATCTTATCATATTTTGCAGTCGAAAGCGCTAGGAAACCATGACAGGGCGCAGCGAGCTCTCTACCTGTCCTATCGCTTTTTCTCCGGGAAATAACAGTCGGATCATTTCGCTTTCCACTCTCTTGTACGGACGAGACTTCATTCATTCTCCCATACGCTCTACATTCTGCGAAGAATGGATCTGAATGATAGATTAAGATTTCATCATTAACCTCGTCGCTCCACGCAGATGCGTATGCTTGACGAAGTTTCCGTATTGAACAGAATTTAAACTTGAATGCAGTCAGCACAACATCCTTGGATGCCCAGTTACCGCATACTATTTTGAGAGCGAAAGTTTCGCCCTCGATATCGATTTCGAAGACATATCCATGTCCTCCGGTGCTAATGTCAGAGCTATCAACCCTCTTCTTCTCAGCACCACTGTCCTCTGTAACTGGATTACTGAGGAGCTTCTTGAATTTTATATTGCCAGCAAAATCACGGAATCGCCTTAATTTCGGTCCTTGACAAGGAGGTAATTCCACCGCTGTCTGTAAATCGTATTTCGGTATTGAATACATCGTCGGGAAACAGACCAAAAGCAGACAGTCTAGTATTCGGCGCGAGGCTGGCTTTGGGTCAGCACCTCAAATTATTTTTGGGATTCCGCGTGGTCAGACTTGGAAGTTGTTTCGAATTGTTCTGATTTGAACTTCATATATTGCTACCTACATCTCAAAGGAAGCTCAATGTCGCAAAGATGCTTCCCAAAGTTGTCTTCGGATCGGAAGATAAGGTCTATGATAAGGCTCACCGAGAATCGTAACGTTTTGGTGGTGTGCGGGGAAGCTCGACCGTTACATTTCATTGTGACGAAGGACGCGCAAGATGAATGGTGGAAGAACAATTGGTGACTGCATGTAGTATTGGCACGTCGCAGAATACATATGCCGGGCGTCTTCAGCACTTCCGCATGCAAATATGAGTTGTAGGTCTCCATGTGGCTTACTTGGTTCCGCTGTTCTGCCTAACAGTACGTATCTCGCTCATGCTTTCTTATCAGTAGCAGCTCGCAGCTTCTCTGGATCAATCGGTCTGTTTTTAGGCATCCAATTTCTCAGCACTTGTCGGTTCTTGTCGCCTTCCTCCATGTCTCGTTCGCAAAAGCTAATGGACTACTTGACTAAAGCAAATCCGAACCTTGAAGTGCATCCTATCTACGATAAAACGTACCAAGGGAAGCCTTTCCCTTCTGACGGACTGAAAAGCGGAGGAAGCACAAGAAATGACAAATATCCAAAAACTGAAACATGGAGTGTCTGGGAGGAATTTAACTTAGAAAACGTACGAAAGCTTTTTGACGAGCGATTATCCGCGACGCTCCAAAGGGACTTTGACCTACAAGACTTCTCGCAAATTCATCCATACTTCTATCGGATTAGTGATGAAGATTCCTTCCAATCGTTTGTCATCAAATACAATCAATCAGTAGTACTCGAAGCACTGGACAAGACAGCTCACGAGCTTCTCCGCCAAGAAGTCGTAATGGTGCGAGGAGGTCAAGCAAAAGTGCTATTCTACCCAAAGTGGAACCCTGACTGGGGCGGACGGTCTCACAGTCGTGGAACGACCAATATACTTCCCGGAGAGACTAAGTCTAGCCGCGTCTTCAACAGTAGAACATTGATGGACAACATACAGGAGGAAGGCGGAGTTGAAGAGCCGGAGACCGATTATCTGTGGCCGGTGCGGCAACTCTTAGCGTATTGTGTCGATGGACATATGCGATACGGTTACATCATAACTAATGAAGAGCTCATGGTGGTTAGAGTCGGGACGAGGAAGCCACGCGACGTCAACGCTTCGCAAAAGGAACTCAGAAAAATCATTGCCAGAAACCCATTTGTTGAGTGGCAGTTCATACCGTGGAAACATGATAACAAGAATGATGTATTAACGGTGAACTTAGCACTATGGGTTTTGCACCTGCTGGCAGCCAATAACGGCCTCTTAGATTGGGAGTATGCAAGCCTGAAGGAAGAGCGGTTACTTAATGAACCTAGTTTACAGCCGCAGCTCCATTACGATGAGACTTCAAGAACGCCTGCATTGCAGCCTGAAAGCCAACAAAGCGTGCAGCCGACTACGAGTTTCGAAGAATCACAGTCGCACGCAGATTCCCAGCAAAATTCACGCACGTACTCTTCGCCAGAATACGACTCTGGTGATATTCCTCTCATAAGCCAACAACCCGCTTCACAGCGGTCCTCTGAATCGAATACCTCGCAAAAATCCCATCAGGGTCGTAAACGGTCAGCTCAACACAACCCTATAGGATCTCGGAAAAATTTAAGACGCAAATAAGTCGGCTTATGGTATCTTGTAATCAACTTCTGGCTTCTGTGCAATTGAGAAGCCATTGTAAAGGGTAAAATCTGCTGGGTACTAGAGGATACGCTTGCAAAGAAGGCATGGAGGCAAAGGCCACGATTGATGTCGTTAATCTGATTGTAGTCTTTATAGAAGCGGCGCTTATGTCAGCTATTATTTGGTCGCCGACGGTGAAGACGACATACTACTCAATCGCTTGGAACATTTAATGAGGTCTGCTAGGGGGCTTACGATACCCAAGCCGCCCAGCGAACATTTCTAATTGCAACTAACGGTGATGATAAAAACATGGTAGGCAGCGTTGCAAGTGGAAGCAATGCTGGCAAAGGGAAGCTCCAAGAGCCCTACTTCAGCAGAGATGTTATCTGAATTTACCTTTTTCGTTTCTAAAAAAGAAAAACAAAAACAAAAAAAGCTATTTGCTTTTTTCCGCGAGTTATGCAATCCCAAACAAAGGACGGTCATCCTTTGTCTTAAGCAGACCATGTCTGTGTCGGTCCTAGTATGGGCCAGTGAGCGGGCTGCCCTTGATGATGTTAGACACCGTTTTCGGAGAAAAGGACTCGATTAATTTCTCTGTGTAACCTGAGGTAAGGGCTCTATACCAACCTCATTGAAAATGAGGACAGTAAAAAACCTAATTAACTAGTAAAATGAGGACCTACGTAGTAGGTTCGAGAATCTCGCGCATTGACCCTCGTGCAGAGCATAGCGAGATTACGCGGTAGGCTAGGTTGATTGGATCAACTTCATGAAGAACATCATGAACATCATCAGCCCTCCTCTGCGAGGTGGTGGCGTATCAAACTGATTTGTCGTAGACCGAAACCTATTTCAGTTTCTAGGCCCGCTTCTCGACGGTGACCTTTTCTAGTATGAGCCGTGTGCTTCGCTTCTGAGTTGAGTTGACGAATCCAACAGATGGGAGCGAGATCTTTGTGTGTTTTTCGCCAGCACGGCTTGTTTTGCGCATGCTTTGAAAGGAGCTCCAGTGGTGCTAACCGCCTTGTAATGGCCCGTCTTATCGTGTGGCCGGAGTCGCGAATGGGCCCCGACTCTAGGATCAAGCCTACCTTACCGCGGCTGGGGGGCTCCCCAACTGGTAATTAATACAATGTTACTTCAGTTTGACTGTTATGACTATGTTGGCCCATTTTAAGGCGGCATTAACATAGGCCAACAAGGTCAGAACAGTAAATTCAAAATAAAATCGTATTAATTACCAGTTGGGGAGCCCCCCAGCCGCGGTAAGGCAACAATACTCCGATTGCAACGGATCGGCCAACTGGGCCCACAAAGCTTACCAAGTCACGGAATGTGATTCGCTCTCACGCACCTTGTTCACCACAATTTGAACCACTGATGGTCCCCAGCCTTGTTGATTTCGAAGTCAGGTTTGTCGACGTAAGCCTCGCCGACTAGCCGAAAATTTCCGGGATGAGACGGTTGTCTGTCATCGGTCTCTATCGAGACCTTAGCTTTATCGGAAGATGCGATGTCTTCCGTCCAATAAGACTCTGGCAATTCCTCTTCTCGAAGCACAAGCCATATAATCCTGCCTCCCGTCTGAACCTCGACTACAATATCACCCTCTTTGGAGTTTGCCGGGGCTAGACCCATGAACCCAGAGTTCATCACAATCAGGGATCTGCCGATTGTGTAGTCGACATACTGAGCGTAGCCAGAGAGAGGGCCTGCGGATTCATTGTTCAACATGAAGATTCGACCTATCCGCTGCGAATCCTTGCGCTTTCTACAATACTGAGAGAATGAAGGCACTATGTCTGCGCGGATCAGATGGGCAAACTTCGCATTTGCGGAGGATTTCATGCGCCGGATAAAGAGATACTCTTGCAATATATCATTTTGATGCCGTAGAGCTGCTTCTGAATCCTCCGAGTGCAAGGGATTTGCCCAGTAATCTTTGAACTTTTGGGGCCAAAGTGCCGCGGAGATGGGGGATTTTGCAGATTGGGCAGGGATCCAAGGACACATCAAGGATGCATTTAAGTTGCTATCAATGGCCGAACCGGCGGATAAAGCACGATAGAAAGCTTCCTCCAAGGCATCTTCTGTCTTGTAGTGGGGCTTGAGATGCTCTTCCGCGAGTTCCAGCGCAGCCCGAAAACTTGATGAGAGCCGGACAAAGTCATTTTCTATGTCTTCTCGCGATGCAAAGTGAGCAGTATCATAATCCCGCATAAGGACGGCCGAATGTTCAACAGTCCCAAGTATTGAACCCTTGACAAACAAGTACTTTGAACCACCGTCTTTGAAGACAGAATTTTGTTCTTGAGAGGGTTTTAGATCGGCCTCCATGCCGTCTAGTGGCTCTGATCCATCAATTTTGCGCCAAGGGAAGAGGTAGACTTGCACATCTGTCGACCAATCCGGGACCCAGGACGGCAACCCAGCCAGTTCCTGGTTCCAAGAAAATCCGATTCCGGCATAACGAATGAAAGAAAGAGTGTCATTATTTTTCACTAAATCTCGAGCTACATACGTGTAAACCAGCTGCGCAGTGATCTTCCCCGAGTAATCTGGTTTGACTGGATCTTCCTCAAATACTGGAACTCCTTCACGCATTCGTTTGATCCTCTCATTAAGCCTTTGAAGATCTCGGACCAAATATACGGTATGTTGTAGGGCATTCTCTGTACCGGAAGACAAGATAGCTCGGCCTCGTCTAGAGTTTGATGTTCCCCTAGCAGTTCCGAATATATTGTTCATCCGCTCCAGTGTATCTGAAACGTCTCTCCATACCATGCGGGAATCAAAAAGTTTGTCACTGCCGATACCATCAGAGGCACTAAATCTGGGGTGAAACAATGGTGTATGGCGCTCGTCGATCAGTCCAAGGAGAGCATAAACCTTGTCAATGGGAAGGGTCGCTTTGAACCTGAGGGCAAGCTTTAATGTGTCTTTTAGCTTAACAAGGTCGACATTTGCAATATGGGACTTGACCTCTTCCATGATAAGGGCACTGAGAACTCCTGGTCGATCAAGGAGAGTATTCTGATCACTCCTGATCTGGGAGCCGAATAGCATGATACGAGTCAATGCTTCGGCAAAATGATTCCAATCCATTTCCTGGTCTCCATATCGAAGGATCGATGCCTTCGCCACAGCAATTTCCTGGATAATCCAAACCCGTTCAAACCATTTGTTTAAAAGAAGTTTCTCGAATTCGCTCCAGCCGGAATCTGGTTCTGAGCGGAGACTAGAGAAGGAGTCTGCCGACGTCGTTCCATTAATCCGTCCGATCAGACTGAAAGCTTTCTTCGCGCCCGGGTCGTCTCCGAGCCACCCCAGCGTCATTTCCGCCTCTTCAAATATGTTTCGCATCATTCCTACCTGTTTACTTTTCTCGACCTTGTCGTCTTGATTAATACAGATCGAGTCAATCCAAAAGTATCGATGATGCAAATTGGATCTCTTCGCCAAAAGAAGCGAATGTATTGCACGGGAAACCGAAAACAAACCACCGTCGATCAAGACCATCTCTTGAGGCGCACCAACTGGATCCCAGCAATGAGAGACTGCGTTGTATTGTGGAGGACGGCGAAGAGTGGTGTGAATCATGTCACATTGGACTGGAGAGTTTGGCAAACAGGGCTGAGCACGAAGCCGTAGTAACCGGATACTTTCTCCTTTTTGTAATGGCTCGTGCTTGTACTTGTAGACACGTAGTAGCAGTCCAAACTTGAGAAGATAAAGCCCGGTGACGAAAATCAAGGCGAGCGGAATCCACACTTGGGGATGAAGGGTCAAGTATCCGCTTTCGACAATCGTCAGACCAACCTCGTTCTCCACGAGCTGCATAAAAACCATGGTTGCTATATACCATAATGTTCCACGACGTTCACGCTGTAAGATGATTGAGGGACCACCGCCAGAGATTCGAAACCAGGTGTATGTATGTCGATATTGATTCACTGCGAGCCATATCGCGTAAGCCCCCAACGGCGATGTTTCTGAATAAATCCAGGAAAAGGTACAAGCAATCCACTCGATGAACATGGCAGGATACTCCACACTTGGAGCCGTGTATGCGGACCATATCGACCATTGTATGAATTTCGGAAGGACACAAGTGCAAGCTCGGACGAAAACAGCCATCATGATGCCATGCTTACTTTCCGGGACAAATCCGTTGATGGAATTTGGACGCTCGTTGACCTGTCGTAGAAATATGCCAGGGACTATCGGAAGGAGCGCACCTGGCCAATTTTTTGCCGGCCCAAAAGCGGACTCCAACGGGGCTATCGCTCCTCGGAAGTCAACCAAATTTGCAAAGAGGAGAAAGAAAACCGAATAAAGGGCCTGAGGAATTAGCGTCTCCTTGACATCTCTGTACTCACTCCGTCTGTACATGTCAATCATTCGAGTTACGGAGTACACAATCAGGGGAGAAATTCTCGGAAAATACCACATGAGAATGGCAGGCAATGTGGAGTAGACGCCAAGTGGCGGATCCAAGTCTTCGTGAAATTGAATCATGAAGAAGTAGAGAATCCCCCTGTGTTCCATTGGCAGGCCCTTCTCCAGGAAAAGAATCAGCAAAGAAGATCGACATGGCTGGATGATCCTCTGTAAAGCATGATCTTTCTCTTCTTTTCTCTTCTCTTCCCCGCGATCAAGACCCCAGTCGAAATCATCGGGTTCGGTATCCGTTTCCCTTGGTGCCCTCTGAGCGGATGCCGCATCTGCTGTCTGATCCTCCGAAGGGATCATCCTGATGGGATCGGTGTCGAACCAGAGACCATATGTAGATCTCTCGGGTTCAATTTTGGTGGGTTCTCAGCTGTTTGGCCAGACTCATCGCCGAGGCCCGATTCCTAATTTGGATTAACATCCGTCCCTGCGTCGCGGGACACCCCCTAACACGGGACAAATCGCAGGTACTTCGACTTTGCGACGCTCTCGAGCTTGCACATAACACTGTATTTTTATATTGCTGTATAGACTGTACACAGTGGCCATTTTTAAACCTTTATAACACTTTATACCTTAAAATTACAGTTGCATTGGCGTCTTGCTGCTTGATAAGTCCAGAATCTTGTTATACTGCAGAACTCTGTTCCAAGGACTACAACTCACGCCAAATCTCTTATAGTCTATAATAAGTTAAATAAGCGATTCTTAAGCTCAAAAATCTTATTGTAATATTGTCAAACTAATAACGGTCTTGTAGCGCCTGAAAGAGGCAAATAAGCGCAACACTGCTACATGAATATGTACCTCTTTCTTTCTTTCTTTCTTTCTTTCTTTAATTCCTACTCCCTTTTAGGTCACACTGGCCTATAAGGGGATCTAGCTATCTAGTATCTAATCTATGTCTGGCTGCTAATATTAGCTTTAAAGTATAAGATACATTCTAGGATTATTATTGTTATATTAGGGTTTATTTTAGAGTAATATTGTTTTTATTATTAGTACAGTGTCTTAATAGTTTTCTAGATCCTATTTATTTTATATCCTTTTTATATACTTATTCTTATATTTAATTTTTTAGTATTTTTTATAAATAAAATAGTATTTTACATAATCTATAAATTTAGTTACTAAATTTTTATTAGTCTATTTAATTTATATAATAAATATACTCTATAAACTTTTATAATTATAAGGTTTTTAAGTTGGTTTTAAGTTTAATATTACTGTTTTTATTAGGTTTATTTTGGGTATTTTAGTAAAAAGTATTCTACTGTCTTTTTTTAACTATAATTACAGAGTTTATTATTAACTTAGCTAATTTTATATAAATAGCTATTCAGCCTACAGTAACCTCCCTTTAGCTGGGTAAGTATTATTATATCTTTCTAATTAAGTTTATTATAGAGTTTCTGTGTATATTTCCCTGGCAGTATTTTATCCAGTTTTTTTTAAATATCTAACAACCTTTAAAAACTGGAACTTGTTACGAACGCTCCTGACCAGGAACGCGTCGGAGGTAGGCACTACTTGTAGTGCACCAGTCGCGTAACACTAGGCGTGTCTCACAACAGAAGTACTAAGAGTACGGTGCGACCATCTTGATTATCTCACAGCAAGATAAGCAAGATCTCACCTCACAGAGAGTGAGATAACACCTTACTCCCCTTATTACAAGCCTAGTAAGAAGGAGGATTATAGTAGAGGACCTGTGGATATTTAAGGACCTAGTCCTAGGCGTAATTCCCTTTGTTTTTTTTTGTGTTTTATTATAATACTGTTATGAGCCTATACCCCCTGGTACAAGCACGGCTTGTAGCAGGTACGTAGAAGGGTCTCAGGAGTTTTTACGTAGGAGCGGAGTGTCAAGGATCCAGTAATGTAAAAAGGGTTACTAAGCTTTGAACAACTTAATGATGAATAAGGTCTTGTTTAATTTAGCTCGCAACTAACTGTAGGTACAGCTGGGTATAATAATAGTAATAAAACGCAAGGAGAAGAATAAGAGTGTGCCTAGAACCTAGTTCCTTAAATATTTATTCCTTTTTTATTACAGCCTTCCTTTTTGCTGGTGTTGCAGCAAGGAGGGCGAAATGTTGTCTTGCTTTCTGTGAGGTGAGATCTCGCTTATCTCGCTGTGAGATGGTTGAGGTGTCCATGCTACATTCTTGCTTATTCCTGTTGCGAGACGCGCTTAGTGTTACGCAATTAGTGCACTATGAGTAATAGCTACCTTTAATGCGCCCTTGGTTAGGAGCGTTTATAATATTAGTCCCCTCCTCCTTAGTTACATATCCTCACGTAGAATATAAGTAGGAGTGACCCCACTTTTATCTATTTAGCAAGATATCTTCCTTTAAACTTTATCACCACTATTTGTCCTTAAAGATCAAAAACTTTGGCCTCCTTATTCTATCGCCTTATAACCTTTGCCTCCTCTGTGGTTATGTCTACATTATTATAGAGTTTTATGCTAAGTATTCTAAATATATAAAAATAAGGAAGCTATATATAAACTTATTATAGTCTTCTTTTAATTGCACTTAAAAGGAATATACTAAAAGAGTGTTAAAAAATAAGGAAGAGCTTACCAAAGTATTTGCTTACTTTATGCATTATAAAAAAATTCTTTATTAAACTAAGGAATACGCAAAATAGAAAATTAAACATACTCTTAATAAGCTGGATAAAGGTGCAGTTAATAAGAATAACTGTCCTGCTGCTGCTGCTATTATTAGTCTTTCTCCTTTATTATGGGAAACTTTTGCTGGTATTAAAAATATAATTATTATAGGTAGGTTCTCCCCCTTTCTTAAAGTTTAGGTATTATTATATCTTTTTTTTATACTTAAATAATATTCCTTATATTTCTTAAGTATTTTTTAAGTTAGGATATCCTTTTTATTTTATTAAATACTTTTTATTTTTTTTTTATAAAATTTTTTCTACTTTAAACTTATGTTCTTCTTTTAATTTATAGCAAAATATCTCTACATATAATATGCTTTTATCCACTAACTTTAGTAAGGATAAATAAAACACTAGGTAGATTTAAGCATCTTATAGAAGGTTTAACTTATAATTAACTTTATTTTTTTTTTTTTAATAATAAATAGACTAACCTTTATTGCACTAAGCTTTTTATAAGGTCTTTTTATTTTCAAATTTTTTGTAAGTAAGTATACTTTATCCCCCTTTTTTACTTAAGGTTTGTTTATTTTTTTGTTGCTTTAAATTAGCTTTTTATTTCTTTTATTAATATTCTTAGCTATTTTATTATATACTAATTTTATTATTTTTGTATAATCTTTTCCCAGTGCTAATATTATCCTAATAGGTATTAATTAAATTAATAATAGTATATATCCTGTTAGCCCTTAAATAAGTGCGAACTTAATTATGCTAAATTCTCTGGTGTTAATACATAACTATACTATAGGCAATAACAACACCCAATTATCTTATAGATTGTTAATATAGTATCTTAAAAATTATTCTAGTAACTGGTTTATCTATTTAGTTTATTTATCAGTCTTCTTATAATACGCTGTTAATAACTTAATTTTAGTCCCTAAGTTTACCATTAATATTTGGAAGAATTTAGCTATAAACCTTTTATCTTAGTCTAATATTATTAAAATAGGTAATCTAAAGTATAATATTACTCTTTTAAAGAGTATTTATGCTATTTTTTCTGTCCCATATTTTTTATTAAATAAAACTAGTATTATATACTTTATTAGTCTGCATATTATTACATAAATTGCTATGTAGACCTTTCTGGTTACTGGGTGCTTTAATATAAGTAGGTTTATAATAAAGTTTATTATAATCTACTCCCAAGGCCTTATTAGTGCTTAAATTAGTTAAATAATGCCTTTTCTTTTTTAGGTACTGTGCTTATTTTTTTTATAATAATTATATTTTGCCACATAACTTTGGACTTTTTATTTTATATTATTAAAAATGCAGTTCTAAGATATATTCTTAAGTATTTATACAACTCTAAAATATCTATATTGCGGTTTATTATAATATCTTTAAATATAATAATTAACTTTATTATTTAGAATTTATAATTTTTAAATAATAATAGGGAACTGTTTATCCTTATCTTCTAAGATATTAAGAATTAATCCAAACTTTTAGGAAATGCTTTTAAGAGTGCTATTATCCTTTTTTTTAAACACTGCTTAATACACTTTTTTATTTCCTTAATAATCTTTTTATTAACTTAAAGTATCTGCCCTTTTATTTTCTCTTTTTAGTGCGTAATATATAATAAACTTATATTATTTAAGGAGTTCTACCCATCTAACTTATTTTTGGTTTAACTATTTTATTATTATAAATATTAACAGATTCTTGTGGTTGGTATAAATATTTAGTTTGGGTGTTCCTTTAATATACGCTTTTTAGTATTTTATTACTGCTATTATTGCCAGCAATTCTTTATTATAAATATTATAATTTAACTTAGTAGGAGTTATTTTTTTTTAAGTAATATCTTATTAATCTCCACTTCCTATTTACCTATTATAATAAGTAAGCGCTTATTATAAAATCTAAAATATTTATTTTAAGCTTTAGTAATAACTTTGGGTTGCAGATTATTAATTCTAAGTCTTTTGTAATCTCTTTTTTAATAATTTTAAAGGCTTTTTTTTATAGCTATTCTTATTTAAATAATTGCTCACCCTTTATAAGGTTTATAAGTAGTTTTGCTTTCCTGGAATATTTAAGAATAATTATTAATTAAAGTTTATAAATCCCAAAAAACTTTAAACCCCCTTAATATTTGTTAGCTTTAACCATATTAAGACTAATTATACCTTCTTTAGTTTTATTTAAATTTAATCTTTTTTTATTATATACCCTAAAAATATTACTTATTCTTAGTAAAAGATATACTTCTTTAATAATAATTTAAGATTTCTTTTTTTTTAAATATTTTAATACCATCTTTACATATTTTACATATTCTTTCTTTATTTTGGAATAAATTAGTATATTATTAAGATATATAATTATAAAGATATTTAGATATAATTATAATATATTATTAATCTATTCCTGACAGGTTGCAGGTGCGTTTATTAATCCAAACAGCATTACTAAGGATTTAAATAGTCCATATCTTATTCTAAATATAGTTTTTTATTCTTTACCTTCCTTTATGCGGATAAAATTATAGGCATCTCTTTAATCTAATAATATAAGCTACTTTGCTCTGGTTAGGCGGTTTTTTAGTTTTACTGCATTAGGTAATAAATACCTATTTTTAACCATAATAGCATTAAGTTTCTAATAATTAACACATAATCACAATTTGCTATTCTTTTTAGGAATAAAGAATATGGGGTGTCTTACTAAAAACTCTAATTTTTAAATAAATCCTTTTTTAAGGTTTTCTCCTAGCTATTCTTAAAGCATCTCCAATTCTTTTTATAACTAGGGATATAAAGGTCTAAAAGTAGGCTGCTTCCTTAGCTTTAATTTTATTTTATAATCCCATAATTAGTGCGGAGGCAGTGCTTTTTCTGCCCTCCCTTTTTTAAAGAGTAGCAAATACTTTTTATATTTAAGAGGTATTATTATAAATTCAGCGTTCTTACGCTCTATGTTATCCCTTAGTTAACCTTCTGCCTTTATTAAAGTATTGGATATGCCGGATTTAGTTTATTTTTTTTAGTTATTCTTATTTATTAATATTAAAGCCATACTATAACTTATTCTTATTTTATCCCTAAAGCAATTTGCTGCTCCTCTGGGGTCCTATATAATACCATGTTTGCACCTAAAGAATGTAATTTCCCTTATTTCTTAATTAATATCTGGGTTATAATTTTGTAATTATAATAATCTAAGTATAATATTATACCTAATCAGATTTATAATATTAAGTTGGATTTCCTTAATGTGCCTTTGCATAATTATGGAAATAAGTTCTGTTTTAGTATTTACCTATCCTTATCCTACAAGTTATAATTTAGTAACTTTATATAAACTGTATAACTTTTTTTTTTCCCTGGTATTAAGTCTAATCCTTCCAGTAATTATTGCTGCTATTATATTTATTAATGCATTACTATTAATTATTGCTTTAACCTGTTAGTTTTTAATCTTAACTTTAATTTTAAATAACCCTATTATTGCTTTATTAGGGGATGTTATATTGCAACTTACTTATAACCCCTTTATAAGAAGTTGTTAACTTTTCCCTCCTTTTTTATTATTTTCCTGGTGGTTTTATAGCACTTTTATTATTCCGGTTTTATGCTTTTATAATCTAAGTAATATTTATAGCAATTTAGGTTATTGTATTAACATTTTATATAATAGTTTACTTACTCTTAGCAGTATTTAACACACATAATGCTAATATATCTTAGCCAGTTTGTTATTTTACACATAAATAGTTTATAGGGCGGTTTTGGGCACAGTCCTTATTAGGATTAGCTCCTTCCTTAAGCTATATTATTGCCTGGTCTGTAATATGGGTATATATATATATATTTTTTATAGAATTTTTTATTAAGTAAGCTGTAATTACCTTCCTATTTTTAATAAAATTTATAATTTCTTATCCCACACGCTGTGAAATATTAAAACTGGTATTATAACTTCTTTTTATTCTATTCCTTTACTTATTAATACTTTATATACGCATTATTTTAACATTCCTTTTATCTAATTATCTAATTATAATTAGAATGTTGTAAGAGTCTGTAAATGTTATGAGCCTATACCCCCTGGTACAAGCACAGCTTGTAGCAGGTACGTAGAGTGGTCTCAGGGTTTTTTCACGTAGGAGCGGAGTGTCAAGGATCCAATGATATAAGAAGGGTCACTAAGCTTTGAACAACTTGGTAATGAATAAGGACTTGTTCAATTTGGCTCGTAACTAACTGTAGGTACAGTTTTGGTATGATAATAAAACGCGAGGAAGTCAGTTAAGCTGGTTTCCTCCTGCATATATATACTTGTGATCCTCTTGATCACGGCTGTTATCCTTCTGATCAGATCTTTACTGATCTTGAATTGATCATTACTGATCGGTGTGATAACCCGTGATCTGTGGGT
>ML991904.1:0-29020 GCA_010094025.1 Viridothelium virens | reverse complement strand
AATAAACTAGAATAGGTATTTTTTAATATGCGTTATACAATTTTTTAGGATAAAGCACAGCTTAATCCAGATACTGTTAAATTTTAAGAATTTTTAAAGGATTAAAAAAGATCAAATATTTTAAAAGATTAATTATATAATTTAGAGTAAATTATCTCATACAATAGCATATTAAGGGGAGGAATTTTATTTTATTACGATAATTGTGTCGGCGCTGATGATATCGGCGATATCGCGGTAATTTATCGTACGATAGGGCTTATCGTACGATACGTATCGCGCCTATCGTTGCCCAGTCTGAATCTGTAGTAACATCAACATGGAATTTCTCAGAATTCAAGAGCCTTCCCTTGTCAAATAAGATTCAACACGCAATGATTCTATAGCCAGCAGCACATTGACTGGTCCATCGTGTATCGGCGATGGCGTCGGGTACTCTGTCGTAGCCAATATCGCCTCACGTAGGCAACAGCGGCTACTTGCATCACCGTCAGTCCCTGGGACGAGGGCTTTCCGTGAAATCGTTGGAAGCCGGTAGCGTTCGTGCAAACTTAGTCTTCCTATGATACCGCGGTTTAAGGCTGAAGGACGGTCGTCCCCGTGTTGATGGCGAATGATGTTGTCTGTCATCTCGATCGACGTTCTGACACTCCGACGGCACGTTCAGCCACTGTACCATTGGTGGTAAATGCTCCTGCTCTGTACACGAATTTGAGACAATGTTGGCGCTTGCTCAGTCGTGTTCTCTTTCGGAAGCTTTCGACATCATGGATGCACCGTTGTCGCTTCGATGTTAGCCTGCATGGCTAGCCCGGTCAGACAAATCTTTCTTTTCCTGCCTCAGCTTTCTCACCTTTATGCGCCATGGATGCATTTCAATTTTCCGCTTCTGGTCCAAGCACTGCATTGCTATGTCCTACTTGAGGATGGGGCCAAGGCCGAGATCAATGAGTCGGGATAGGCATTCAAATTTCTCTTGAGTGAGCCCATTCCTAAATGGATTCCCTCCACGACTTAGACTGGCAGCAAGTATCGACTGAACATTCAGATTTTTGGAATCTTACTCCAGCCATGTCTACACCAGATCATCCACCCGACTCCTTGCTTGCCCAGTACCCCCTCGTCCCCCCTCCGCCGGGTGTAGAGTCGAATTTCATTGATCCACCGAATTTTGGAAAGTCTTTTATCATTTTTGGTGGAGTTATACTACCTACGATGCTGGTACTTCTTGTCGTCAGACTTCATACGAAATTCCGTATAATCGGTCAACGCTCGTGGGATGATTGTAAGGAACTTTACTCTCCTGACCGACATGAAAAAAAGACTGATACAGCTACAGTGACCTCTTTCCTTGCGGCGGTAAGGAATGCTTTTGATTTTTCGACTACTAATTGCCATACGCAGAAGAACTGTTGACCTTTGGTTCCGCAGTTTGGTGCCATTACACACTGGGTAATCACGACTCTCGGTATGCCTTACAAACAACGAAGGCGTAGTCGCCAATTCTGATACCTGATCTAGCTATTACCAAGGGGAAGTATGGGAGACACGCCTGGGACATTTCTGTCCTTGACTCGGTTGAGCCATGGTTTGCAGTGGTAGGTCGGGCTATTCCCATATTTAGAGGGAAGCGACTAGTCTGACATCGTCCCGTAGAACGTCTACATTCTGAACTGGTTCGCCACCCTGATTCTTCCATTCGCTAAAATCACGTTTTTTATCTTCTACCTACAACTTTTCCGGCCTTTCAAGTGGTTACGGATTCTGTGTTATGCTGGACTCGTCTTCACGGCTATCACGTTTCCGAGTTTCCTAATAGCTCAGCTTGCCCTGGCAACCCCTCATCCTGGTGAATCATGGCTTGAGATGGGTCAGGATCCACGGGATCTAAAGCCCCTTCATTATTTATCAATTCCAATCACAGCGACTAGTTTTGGTATTGATATATACACGTTTGTGCTCCCGATGTTGGGACTTGCAAAATTGAAGCTTTCCGGCCGTCGCAAACTGGGCGTGTTCCTAGTTTTCCTTACGGGCTTTGCGTATGTTTGTTGAGCGTCTTCACCCATTCGTTCGTAACCTCGCTGATGTTGACGCACAGCGCATGTATTTCCTCGTTCTTCGGCCTCTATTACAAGATCCGACTGAACAATACCGCTGATGCTACGTGGGTTTCAATACCGGTAAACATCTGCCTGTCAGTATGATACCACCTCTACGTCGCCGATCTTGTTTAACATCGATTTAGCCTCTCTGAAATAAGCGTTGGCGTCATTGCTTCCTGTATGCCCTCGTTGTCAAAACTCGTCCGTAGCAAGTTCCCGGATTTTAGCATCATTGACTCGCTACTTTCATTCAAGATGCGACTTTTCGGGACAGGACGTAGTAGTTCGAGTACGACACCTCTGGCTTCTGACCCTCACAAGCATCCCTTCAAGAATCTGAACGAAGGTGAGCCTAGAGAAATATCTAGGGAAGCCTCTAGCTTCAGCAGTATTCACGATATCGAGCTAGGAGGTCATCTTACGACAAAGACACGGATTGCTGGTAGTGGTGCTATAGAGATGAATCCCCTAAACGGCATTCCTCTCCCAGGAGATTAGACGTAGACATCGGAGGATATGAGCTCAAACTTGAGAAACGGCGACAACCATACTTTCTGTCGACTCAAACGCTCTGTCAAAATCGATCTCATAATTGCGAAGCTACATTTTAGCTTTGGTTTGCCACAGTATCAATTGCTGACCAGAGTCGGGCAAAGTTAACGTATCATCGTCACGTTGCTTTCAACTTTTCGCGCTCTACATTCAAGGGTCTTTCCTTCCATGAAGTCTAAGACTCAGGCACAAGTGATAGAAAAGTCTACCCACATAAATTCGCGTAGGTAATCTTCACATCTCGCAGGATGGCGAGGACTGGTACCGCTAACCCAGATTTGAGGACTAGATAAGCTCAATGAAGCACTTTGCCACGATTATACGTACTTATCCTGTAGCTTGAGTAATGATACTATTTCTCTCCCCTTATTGCTCAGCTACCCATTCAAAGACTTGCTTTTCTCATGGTTCATGTTCATGGTGATCCAAGTCTGGTGGAATCTGAATTTTGAAATAGGAGTTATCCAGCCAATATCTGTCACACTGGCATGTACGTTCGATCGTGGGCTCTGTGAAAGTTGCTTCGAGGAAGTTTCCCAGCTTGCAGACGAGTTGATAGCTTATGAGACTGGGCCTTTTTAGATAAACACAAGAGAAAAAAAAGGGGGGGAAATAGCCACTGGTACGTCTCTAAGTGCAATTTTGGCGCTTTCGATTGCGATCTAAGTCTTTCGAGACTACCAAACTCAAAGGTATAACCTCATTGTGATTCGGTCATTCAGCCATGGGTTTATTCCAAGAAGCTGTTTGCAGATCCGTGAAGGAGTCTGCAGAGTCCCACACAGCATTATCTACACCGGAACCCCAGAACCAGTGAGACAAGGTTAGTGATAGGTGTGCCAATGCATTGGGTCGTTCATCTGATACGATACAGTGTGGAGTCCGGGTGTTGTCTTGGGTACTGGCTTACGTGATGTTCCACTGCAGGAAAGAAGATTTAATCGCGCATCGAGAATGGCAACTTGCATCGTCTTTCAAGCGTGAAAAAGGCAAATCTGAGAGCCTAGATGCACCGTTTGAAGGCTTAGGCTGCATAACGCGCTTCGGCATCATTTTCGGATTCCTTCTCTCGTGAATGGTACATGATTAAGACAACTCATGTTATCCCTTGCACCGACCTACTCTAGTGCTGATATCGCGCTGGATATTGATGTCTCACATCTTTGTTGGTCTAATGCACTTATATCATGACGAGAGACTTGAAAGATTTGATGGAGGAGCTGAAGGTTAGAAGAATGTAAACGTGTCACATACGAAATGACACAAAATGGTTGGACGGAACTTGCCATATTAAAGCAACAGCTAGCATTCAATACAACTCAAGCCAGCATGCATGTGTTTGCGGGCAACCGTGTGGTTGAGCAAGCTGAAATTGTTTGCATTCCTACCAGCACTATTGACTGCAACATGTCGTCAGTTGCGCCCAACAGAGAACTCCTTGTAAGACCCATATTAGAGGGAGAATTATTTCTGTCACATAGATTTTTGCGGCATTTGCTTTATGTTGTGAATCCGGGAGCCTTTGTAGTATTACTGATAGGCAAGACAAACTTCAACCAGCTAAACCTGCCCGTGCCTGGTGTAGTAGAGAACTAGCCTCAAGCCTATGGAAAGATGAAAGGCTGATGTTATAATATGAAACATCTAACCTCCTTGGATGCAAATGATCGGATGGTTACATTGATACGCTCCAATCCGTCACAGATGATCCGCTTCTTAATATAGACTAATCACGTTACAGTAGCCATGACGTGTCATCCTAGTTTGGAGACGGTCTGATATTAATAAGGCTAGGGGTAGATACTTCAAGATAAATTTTATTGTGTAAATCGAACTTTGTCGCCTGCCGGCATTCCAGGGTAATCTTCTTTAGACACGTCAGATCCCATTCCAACCACCCTGTATCAACAGCAGCTTCCGGGTGATTTGAGTCTTCACTACATAATAGCTTATCAGTCTATGGCATTCATGAAGAGCGGGTATGATGAATGGTTGCTGTTGTATTTCTCGTTATTAGTGATTGCCTTATGGGAGGCTAGGAAGATGCTGCTAACCTCCAAAATTCGCTGCCCGGTGCGTTATTTTCCCACTAGAAGTGGTGGTTGTTTTCCAAGGTTATTAAGACATAGACTGAATGGATCTTAGAAAGGCGTCGGAGTTATTGGAACAGATTCGATTATTGGGAAGTGGCTCACAGGCATCCGTTATTGTTACGCAGCCCAGGAAATTTACGAAGAAGCATATACAAAAGTACCTTTGATATACCTCAACTGGTTTCCTAGATTGATGTGGTTTTCAGGGTGGCGGAACATCTTACATGATACCCTTTCTGCGGCGGTATCAAGTCTGCGTCTCTTCGAAAAAGCTAGTAGAAGAGTTGACCAATACGTCGATCCATCAGATTTCCCTTCGAGAGGCACTATGGGAGGTCAGTATTCCTTCGGCCTTGTAATCCGGTGTTTTGGTGCTGATGAAAAGAAAACAGAGGGCGTTCCCAGAACAGACTGTAGACGGTCTGAAGCTTGATGGTATGGATAGAGACGGCAGTCTTTCTCAAAAAGTCTTTCGATACCACGCCAGGCTGCATCTCCCAAGTCTACAGCCTCTTCTACAACGAAGACTAAAAGAAGCCTTGACCAGAGAGCTACAAAGTCAAAATACGAAAGACGGTCAGTACCTCATACTTGAAAGCGATAGCGCGAGGATGAACGGCTCATGCTGACATTATTCTACAGGATGGACAGAAGTCACTGCTCGATCCACGATCAATAGACTAACCATACGAATCAATAACATACTTCTAGTCGGCGACGAATTAGGTAGGAAGAACCCAAGGGTCTTTCGTAGAGAAATCAGGCTTACCAGATGCCAGCGAGTGACTCGGAATTTTTCGAGAACGTAGTAAAGTATCTAACTTGGTCAGGAATCTGTGAAGAGATATTACAGTTCACACCACAATTTCTGTTTCCGTACGTTGATTGATCTTGAAGATGTGAGCAAGCTAATACTTCAACCACAGTTTGGTAGGCTGGCTGTTTATGAAGGCAACTCGGGTGACACAAAATGTCACTAAATATCTCGTTTCATTGGCCAAAAAGCGTCTGGGTGCCAATATAATTAAAGACCAAGGACCGGTAAGCAGGCAATCAGAACAATCTCGATATCTCAATTAGCTGAAGCGGCTGTAAAGATGGATACAATTCAATGGATCATTCAGTCTCAAAGACGAGCTTCGGCCGAGGATGTTGCTCAACAGACTTTGGCTTACATCTTTGGTTCAGGCTATCAGATGCCGATGGTATGTCTCTCAGTACGTGTCAACGGAAGTACGATCCTGACGTGAAAGCAGTTGATTTCCTTCGCTATGTACAACCTTTGCATGCATCCAGAATACCTGCCGTCTCTGCGGGATGAGCTGCTGCAATCGGGTGGAGTTCATCTGAACAATAAAAACAACGAACTGCCTCTCCTTGACAGCTTCCTCAAAGAGACCGGACGGCTGAACCCCGTGACCATCTGTATAGCTCCCATACCAATCTGTAGAATGAATCCCTTGTTCGATCCGAGTGACTGACAAACCTGCAGTTGGTATGCCAAGGAAAGTATTGTCACCTTTTACCTTTTCCAACGGTACCCACGTCCCGCCGGACAACTGGATAGTGGTTCCACAGAAAGCACAGATGACGGATTCTGCCAACTACGACGATGCTGAGACCTTCCATGGCTTTCGCTTCGCCTCACAGGGCAGTGAGGGTACACGCTCCGAATCCCGATTCTCCCATCCTAGCTGGCAATTTCCTTTTTGGGGTTCGGTAAAGCAGGCATGGTAGGTTGTCTCCCTTGGAAAGACGGCCTCCGGGGTGGCCGGGAATCCTCAAAGACAATTCATCTTGTCTCGGATGAAGGAGTACTGACACGATTGCTTAGTCCTGCGCGGTTCTATGTCGCTGACATGAGCAAGATGATCATTGCACACTTGATAATGGACTACGACTTCAAGCTCGCTAGGGACAACATACCCACCTCTTTTGCATGGGGACCATTGAGGATTCCTCATCCCCTTCTGGCTTTCCATGTGAGAAAGCGCGAGACTCCAAAACATTACGCGCACTCAGCATAAGGTTTGCTGTCAAGTTCTAGAGACCATTTGGCGACAAAGTCTTACTTCACCGAGTCTTTTAATCGGTTACGAACAAGACTAAGATCTCTTCTGGGTCTTCATCATTTTTGGTATCCTAACATGGAGTCAGGGTTAACGAGTGGCGGGCCTCGCGTGGGGGTTCCAGAAATGACTTGGCGGGTTGGGGTGTGTAAAACCGAGTAGGCCCGCAGGGTTTCCCGGGAATAAATTTCGAACAGGAATGGAAATATCAGCTAGGATTGATACTCGTGTTATTCATGATGATTGTGAATCTTGTGAATGATAAAATTAAGCCGGACAGGACCAGTGAGAGCCAGCCTTCAACCGAAGAACGACGTGGATCAACCCTCGCTCATGCATTCTAATGTGTAGCTTTATTCTTTGATAGCTGATCGGCCTTCTGATACTGACTTGCCCTTGGCACACCACCATTTGAGGAGCTCACGGAGCCGTGGTGTCAAACCCGCGTGTCTGCCGAGATGATCTTGTGGCCCCGCTACCTAAATGCTCTTCCGCGTCTTGCTTTGGTCAACGCAAGCAATTCAAGGAATCTGTATACACAGTCCCATGCCAGCAGCTGATGAGACGATGGAGGTAAAGATTTCTACATGACAAGCGTGAGCTATAGGCAATGCGAAAGCTACTTCATTGTAGCCCCGTACCCATCAGGCAACACCTGCATATCCACAAGTACCGCCTTTCCCGTTTTCGCTTCTTGGACTGCTTTCAGGAGTACATCTCCTAACTTGCTCTTCTTTTTGACCTGGCCTCCAGCAGGAGTGGATAGTCCAAAGCTCTTCGCATTTTGCGTTATATCTGGCAGCGGATCGTCCAACCTGATGCCGATCCACTTGTTTTCTAGAGGTCGACATCTCTCACGCGCGACACGCTCCTGATGGACCTCATCGTTGAAGAAGGATGCATTGTTTGCAACTATCACCAGAAGCGGCAACCGATATCGAGAAGCGGTCCATAGTGCAGATGATGCCATAAGGAAGTCACCGTCTCCTAGAATAGCTACCGGAACCAAGGGGGAGTCTTTGAGCGCGAGCGCAGCACCAACGGCTTGACCCGGCCCAGACCCGATGCCGGCTCCGCCGTCTTGGCCTAAGAAGCTAAGAGGATGTGTCGCGCGTAAGTCATCGCCCCTCCAACCAAGCGGCACTCGGACCAGGCACATGTCGTCAGGGGGCAAGACTGTATAGAGTACGGACGCAAGATCACTCATGAAAATTTTCTCGGTCGTCTTTTCGCCGTTGGATGATGGCAGGGGCTGAGATGTTTCGGCCCATGTGACGAATGGTTCGAGCGGAGCAGATCGAAGTTCCTGCAGGAGACACTTCACAGAATTATTTGGGTCCGCGAATATGGGAATGTCAACCGGCGGATGGCCAAAGTGATCTTTTGACCAACCGTTGTGAAGGATGCTGTCGAGACTGATGTGTACAATCCTATTGGAAGGCTCTGCATCGCCCCAGGCCGCACTTAGTGTGCCTGCCAGGTCAATCCAGTCGAAGGATATAATCAAGTCCGCTGTTCGAATCGTCTCGGACGCACGTGGAGAGTTGAAAACGCCCGGTGGGCAAGCATGAAGTGCATGTGCCGTTGGAAAGGCGCATGCCTGCTTCAGATCTGTCATGACACGGGCTTTGCATATCTCCGCAAGCGAGATGCGGTCCTGCCAACCTTCCTGGGAACGATCGACTCTACCGAAAAGAAAAAGCGGCCTGTTTGCCGATCGAAGCTCCGCAGTGACCGAGTTGATATCCTTCTGTGATGGTCCGACCAACCCCTTGTGCAGGAATCTGTCGGCTTTTGGGAATTTAAGAGTATTTGGGTCGATCCTGTCTTCCTGCAGACGTACGTCCATGCACAGATAAGTGGGCGCGCAAGGCTTCTCCATAGAGAGAGATGCGCAGCGAAGCAAGCTATTCAGAGCAGCGTTGACAGATCGCGGTTCATCGTCGAATTTGGTGTATGGCCGGACTATCGCTGCTTGGTCGGTGGCGGAATGAATCCAGTCAATCCAAGGACGCTTCTTGGCATTGTCCACTGGACCGGTGGCTCCTAGCACGACTACGGGGGTCCGATCTGCGAACGCGTTATAAATCGCCATTGCAGCATGTTGAAGACCAACATTGGCGTGCACGGCAGCGGCCATTGGTCGCTCGGTGACTTTTGCGTAGCCATGAGCAATGGCTATTGAATGCTCTTCGTGAAGGCAAAGTAACATCTGAGGCTCTTTGTTGCCGTTGTAGTTGATCAAGCTATCGTGAATTCCTCGATAGCTTGACCCAGGAACAAGTGCGATGTAGGTCAACCCAAGCCGAGAGAGCTGCTCCACGATTGCATCGCTACCGAACTCAACACTAAAATCTTCATCACATGACAATTTGACCGGACGATCCGAGACATATTGTTTTTCCATTCTTTTCGCCTCCTTGATTGGGATATGAATGTTTACAGAATAAATTTCAACCGGAGATTGAACCAAAATGGATGCCTTTCCTTACCTGGAGCCCTCCGGCTATGGCAACTCTTTGGGGAGATTGACCAACTTTTCAAGCTGGTGAAGGAAACAGCAGTCTATGGAATAAACTTGGTTGAGTATCTTCTTGACAATAGGGATTGTGAAAGGGAAATACGAAAGGTTCGGGATGTGCTAACAGGCTGACCCGAAGAAACAAAGTCGTTAAGTATCTAGTTATCGAGCAGACGGAGTTTTGTATGACTCGAAAAACGGCAAGTCGGCTGATACTATACTTTAGCTCTCCATACGACGCGTTCAAGCCTGAGAAACGAGTTGTCAAAGCATGAATTCTGTTGCGATGCCAACTCAAAGCGGGGGAAATGTCCAGAGGGCAATCCTTTTTGAGCGCTCATCGTCGTGTGGGCCAGCGGAAGGCTTACAAGGGTGCGCTAAGTCCAAGATGGTGATGGTCAGAGTACGCGGCAAGCATGGTTCTCCTCCTCATTTTTGTTCGGTAGTGAAATCGGGGAATTGTAGATCCTCGGTGCAGATCCATGCGACAGAATTTGTCCCACAGCATTGTAGACCCAGCCGCAATGTCTCATAAGCATTTCCTCAATCCGAAGTAGAACCTTCCCCGCTTCCTTCAGAGCACATATTGAAACGAGAATACCCTTGCAGTATTGAGTCATCGCTCATGTTAGGCTTCGCTCCGAACTCCCTTGTTACTGTTGTAGATTCTAGGTCAATGTGATACGATAAAAACATCGCTTTCTATTTCGGGCCAAGAGCCTCAGAACCGACTCCTGCAAAGAATCCGGCGCGGCCTGCAAGGGAAGCGTGGGATCTGGGATCTGATGCGCCTGCTTCTCATCCCATGAACCATGTGCTACGCAATAGCACCACGGAACTGAAACGACCGTGCGGGGAAGTATTTTGTCTTTAATTTGACGGTTGCACTCCTCAGGTCCCCATCGCAATGACTCTGGAAGCTCTTCTTGCTCACGATTAATGTGAGATAGCCTCAATCGACGACTCCAACCAGCCTCTCGAACAGACTCGTTAATCTGAAATGCTGCGATTGTTGAAAGGTTCATTGCTCCTGGTTCTCATCACAATTGCCTCATGCTGTGGATTTCTTCTTTTCGGCTATGATAATGGAGTCTTTTCCGGGATCATCGTAAACCCTTGGTTTTTGAAGACCTTTCATCACCCAAGCTCGAGTCTCTTGGGTACCATCAGTGCCTTGTACAACGTTGGAGGTTTTCTTGGAAGCACGACTGCTTTTTTCTGTGGCAGTAAGTTGGGTCGTAAGAGGACAATTCTTTCAGGCATTGGTATCTGCCTTGTTGGTGCAATCGTTCAGTCCGCGACCACTAACATGGGCGAGCTCATCGCTGGACGCATTATCTGCGGACTTGGCGTTGGTTTAATGACCTCGACTGTTGGGATATATCAAGCGGAGACCGTCCCAGCGAAAACTCGCGGCAGATGGCTGACGTTGCAACTGCTGGGTGGAGCCGCCCTTGGACTTTTTTTTGCTCAGTGGATCAATTACGGATTTCACAACACCACAGGTCGCGTCGGTTTTGCTTTCCCAATCGCATTTCAAGTAGTGTTTCTTGCCGTCTCGGGATTCTTGATCCCTTTGCTTCCCGAATCTCCGCGATGGCTTGTCAAACACGGCGACTTTGATGAGGCTCTCGAGGTTCTCATACGCCTGCAGGGGCCAGAAAGGGCTTCGGAGCGTCTTGCAAAAATCGTGGAGGCTGACACACTCGAGAAACAGAAGACAACAAACGAATTCCGCTCGCTATTCACTGCTGGATCCGCTCAAAACTTTCGACGACTATGTCTTGCCTGTGGTATTATGGTCATGCACCAACTCAATGGTATCAGTCTCTCAAAACCGCAAATGTATATTGATGTAGGACTCTGACCTTGTAATATATGACAGGAATCAACTCAGTGACATATTATTTTCCCACTTTAACGCAAAAATTCATTGGAGCAAACCACACGCAATCTCTCTGGATTTCGGGGCTAACGTCTGTTGATTCAATCCTTTTTGCTTTAGTCCCAGTTCTGGCGATTGACTACTACGGGAGGAGGCCATTCCTCGTGTTCGGCGCAGCCTATCAAACTGCATCCTTTGCAATTATTGCTGCTCTCCTTGCTCTGGGTCCGACACATGATTCGAAGGTTTACGGTATCGCAGCTCTCGTAGTGATGTTCCTGTATTACGGTGTCAACGCAGCAACATGGCTTGGCCCGTCGTGGGCGTATCCTGCTGAGATACTTCCTTTACAAATTCGTGAAAAGGGGTTAGCCTTGGGGAATATTTGCTACTGGCTCTTTCAATTCTTGATTGTGGAGATCACACCCACTGCGTTAGCCAATATTGGCTACAGATTTTATATCATCTTGGCCTGCTTCAATCTCTGCAGCACCCTCATTGTTTATTTTTGCTACCCGGAGACAAAGAGTTGGTCACTTGAAAAGTTAGATTTCCTCTTTGCAAGGAAGTACGGAGGGGTCACCGAAGCTGAGATTCGTACCCTGGATAAGACCACAACACAACAAGTGAAACCCCAGATGCAAGAGCACGTGAACAATGCAACGGAAAACGATGTCAAAGGGGATGATAGCAAATGACACAGAAAGTGATATTCTAGACAATATTTCTAGTGGATTGCTTCTTACCCAATCTTCTTTCGCTGATGCTGCGATTTCGGATGACTGAAGTAATCGCAAGCTTGAATGTGTTTTGGACAAGTTTCGTTGCGGGAATTTCAACCAGCGGCCTCAAAAACAGCCAAAATCCAGGCCTATACAGGGTCTCAGTGTTCAAGAAATTACAGGCCCACGAACCACTGCGCCCGCAGAACGTACGGAATAAGTGGTGTGAAAAGAAGATTCTGTCTCATGGGTCGCTACAGCCTTAAAAATTCCGGCGCTAAGGGATTTGTTACTAAATGCGACTGACAATAGACTTGGGCACGTTGCTCGTGTTAGCTCCGTGGACGCGACAAGACGGAGGAGACCAGAGGTTCCGAGAGATGCCGCGAAACCGACGTGCTGCGGTGGACAAGGCCAATTCATAGGTGTATAGCCTTGAGCTATTTGAGAGCGGCTGGATGAAGCGAATCTAGGATGGCTCGCGAGATCCTATCAGTACTTGGTAGGTTTCGTGAATGCTCCAATTACGAGCTTGGCTCAATTCCTTCTTGATATCCAGGTGGAATATATACCGCTGAGATATCCTCATCTTTCCGTGATGTCGACGCCCCATACATCTTCCTGAGAACAACGATTCCGGCTGCAGTGAGTTCGCGACGTCAGAACAACTCTCAGTAGCTCCATGGAAGACGCAAGTGCCGATCGAGATTCAAAGGGGGCATAGCTAGGCTTAAAATAACTATGGTAGAGCTGCGATCGTTTATCGTTCGTCTCTGCATCCTTCCCGTAATCTCGTCTTCTTGATTGGTATCGCATCAAAGTCGCAGCGGAGACGGAATCACTGTCGTGTATACCATTGGCCGTGATGCAAGACTCTTCGGATGTTGTATAGGGTGCTCACAATCATTGTAGATCGGGCGTGCATATAAGTTTCGATGGAGTGACCTAGAGCCGCCCTGTAGAAGTATTAAGACAGCACTGCTAAGCTCCGATGAAGACCACATGAGGCTCACAACTAGTTCCGTTATTCAAGATGCCAATCCTCAATCCGTAGAGCTACCCCGTTGTGCTGAGCACTCCTGACATCTCATCTCTACCAACTTGTTTATTTGCACCATGTCGCTGCCAGAACGTAAAGGCGAATTGAGGATGACGTTTCGCGCCGCTTTCATCAATCCTGGATGGGAACAAATTCAAACACAGGATGCCAGACGACCTGAATGTTGCTTCTGGTCCTGTCGCTCATTGCAGGAGCAAGTAATTGATGTTTTTGAGCTGCTGCTGCATACCCTGGTAGGTAGACTTTGCTTCGGCTACTCGGCCAATCGGAGCATGCGCGCACCACCAGCATTCTCCTGCCTTCGCCTTCGCCTTCTCTTCATCTTTTGCACTGTACTGTACACCGTACACCGTACACCGTATCACGTCACGCACGTATACACACCCTGGAGGTCAGGTCGTGGTCTACCCATTGAAAATCGCCACAAGTCCTGCCGCCTTGAGCCGGAGGTCGTTCAAATCTGGGGCTTCGCGTGATGGGGTCTGGGGTAAAAGGCTTGAATAAACCCTCGGAAATCATTGGTGGGGTGTGCGGCCTGAAGATCTCCTGTGCATGTATACTGATCGCCTCATATCATATGAAACGCCGCTCAGGGAACTGTCTGCTAGATGGCGGGGAGTCTAAAACAATCTACACCCTTTTTGCCCTATGATATTACCCAAAGCAGCGTCCCCGCATCCGCTCTAGTAAGTTAATGATTTTTCCGACAATCATGAAGTTGACAACGACTCTCCAAAAATTAAGTCCCTTGTATTCCCATAGTCCTGTTTCTTGGCAACATGGGCTGGGTCAGAGGTCGTTCCTGGCCTAGGTTACATTCTGCTGTCAAATGGTAAGTACGACAATGGCCGTGTGACTTTCGAGCCTAGCGGACCATGATCTCCTGGATACCTCTTTAAAAGGCTATGCAGCTGGGCTTTTTTGAATCATTCAAGACTATGTTTATATTCAGTCCCATTGGGATGCTTTCGGCCAAATTTTTGGTGGCCCTTCTTGCGGCTCCTGGCGCGTTCGGAGCGACAAACTGGATTGTTCCAGGCGCAGCATGGTATGATACGGCCGGCAAGAAAATCGATGCCCACGGCGGTGGAATCGTCAAGAGAGGGAATACTTTTTATTGGTTGGGCCAAAGCGTTAGTAATAGTTAGTCACGAGAGTATTCGTTACCGCTCTCGAATGGGTGCTGACTTCACCGGAGACATTGCTCCTCAGATGTACTCGTCAACGGACCTCCTCAACTGGGAAAATCTAGGTGTTCAAGCAAGCATAACGCAACTGTGGAGACCTAAGTACGCCAAGCCCAATGGCGAGTACTGGGTAAGCATGGTTTTCCATTGAACAAATAACAGACGGAACGCATATTTGAACACGTATTCAGGAGCAATGCTAAACGGAATAGATCTTTGGTCAGCAAGACCGTTATGCCGATTCATTGGTCTCCAGTTCCTTGGTTGGAGGGTATACGCAACACGCCAAGGTCTATTTGCCCCCCAGTAGCTACTCTTACTCCGACACAGGCATGTTCTACGACGACTCGACAGGTAGGGAGACTTTGAGCGCTATGAAAGCTCATGACTGACTCGCTAAGAAACCTGGTATTTGCTTACAAGTGCCGACCACAACGTTGTGCAGGTCAATGCAATCAATTCAGATGGATCTGTTGGAACCCGGGTTTCAGATTTAGGCAAGCCATTCTCAGTCGTGTTTAAGTTACTCTAATAATGTGTGACAGCGGCCGGCGCTTACGAAGCTCCTGGAATGTTTAAAGCAGGTGGTGTATACTTCCTGATCGTCTCGGGCAAGACGGGTTGGAGGGCCAATCCAAATAAAGTCTTCACGGCCTCCTCCATAAATGGGCCGTGGTCTGGTGGTAGCGACATTGCACCGGAAAACGAAAATACATACAACTCGCAAAACACCTTTGAGCTTACAGTTTCAGGATCGCAGGCCACCACTTACATCTATATGGGCGACGAATGGGACTCATCTGGCGGCGCAAGTTCCAATTATACCTGGCTGCCAATGAGCGTAAATACTGGGTAAGTCTAGACCGAAAGAGATACGCGCAGACCGGGAAGGGCATCAAGTAATGCTGACGACTGACAGAGCGAAGACCGTAACGCTCCAGTACTACTCCATGTGGAAAGTTGATCCCAACACCGGAGTGGTCAGCACACCTTCCAGCTCGGCCAAATACCCTGCCAGCGTAGCCTCCGTCTCCGGCCGTGCTGCTATCAGCACACGTTCTATTGTCAGCTTGAGCCCTGGCGACGAAATAACATTTTCCAATGTGACCGCTACAGGCGGAACGCAGTGGGTGAAACTGCTATACGATGTCAGGAACCGCGAAGACGGCGAGGTGCATCTCTTTGTCAATAATGAGCCTAAGGCAACGAACATTGCCGCGCTCAATTCGCGGGCAGGATACGCTCTGGAAGTGCCTGTTGCGCTGAAACTTAATGAGGGAAGCGAGAATACGGTTACTCTAAGTGCCACGGGCCGTGAGGGATTTGCCGTGCAGGTGAAAGGCATTGAAGTCGTGGAGAATTGAAGAGAGAACGTTTGTAGATACTCCTTCTCGGAAGATACCAGCAGATAGGAAACCAAAAACAAAGCCGAATAAATCGTACCAAACGCAATCAAATTAGGAATGGAATAGCGCATTACAAAGGCCATTGCGAGTGTGTAAGCCATCAGAAAATCCAGTGTCGTCAAGAAAGTCTCCCTGGCTTAAATGATAGCACTCTTAAGAGTGATATAAATAACTCGCGTGCTAAAAGCTAAGCCAATGGAGGTTTGATCGTTCAGCGCCCGCCACCTCCAAGGAAATTGCTCCTGATTACCGTTCTCAAGACTGTGGAGACCGTAGATCGAGGTTTCCGACACCAAAACCCTTCGCTCTGAGTCAAAGCTGGCCATTCATACTCAAGGCACTGTGGACAATCATAGGATTCATGGGTAGCTTTTCACCCTATACCTCCTTCTGAATTATTAGCACCAATGTCGCTCCTTTCGCGCGAGCAAAGTCGAGGGGCTCCGGCTGATAAGGACTTCTAGCGATCCTCTCTTGGGCACGGCTTTCTCTGCGCATGCAGAACCCAGATCTTGCCGTCCTCAAATCGGTCGCATTAGTGGGTTCCTATGCATGCTTATTCGAGCTATGCTAAAAATGGGAATCATCATGTTATTTCTTGATTATGGTACAATAATCCTCATGTGCTGCAACGTACACCCCAGGTCCTGCAATCTCACCTCTTGGCTTATTTGGCCTATTGCTGATTACAATGGTAAGCAAGTCGCTATTCGTAATCTATGTTCCATTTGCCTTAATGTATGCTTGTAGCAAGATCCACCTACCTAGTAAGGCATCGCGGGCTTATGTTTTGCCCTGTCTACTCCATTGCTGGTAATTACGATGGGAATTGTAGAAAGCAAATTACTGCGCGTAATCGTTACTTGCATTTGTCCTCACTAGACCAGGTGATAGTCGACACCTAAATGCATTTAGTAACATTCAGCACGTAAGAGCAAAACAGCCAGTCCAACCCAAACCCTCGGTCTCAACATGTTGAGGACGCCATGGGATCCGTCGTCCACAATCAGCCATGTGCATTGGCGGAAACCGTCATGAACGCGGGCCTACAGATACCTCTTCCGAGCGACGCTGGATCCAAAATACGACAAGACACTTACTGGTCTAACTCTGCCAAACTTACATCTCCCTGTGTCGATCGCCCCAAATCCGCCGAAGGAAAATCCAAGACAATATGTTTTCTTGTGGTGGCCGGCGAGAAGTTTGTGATTCGAAAGGGTGGCCACACACAGTATGCTGGGACGAACAATATCGAAGGGGGCGTAACGATAGACCTCAGACTGATGGACTGGACAAGCTTTGATGAAGCGTCGGAGACCGTTGACATTAAACCTAGCGATCGTTAGCGCCAAGTCTATGGCGAGCTTCAGGGACATGGACTTGCTGGGGTAGGTGGTCGGGACATTCACGTTAATGGCCTTCTACTGTGGATATACCTCAATCATGCAGACAAGAGGCAAGACGTCCTAGGAAGCTACGGAACGGAAAATGTGAGGCAGATGAAGGATGTGGCGGCAAGATATGACCCTCAGCAGATCTTTCAGAAGCTAAGTCCTGGAGGAATCAAAATATCAAACTTGAAATGGCCGTCTGGAAAGTGAGATATACACGTCTCGTAGAGCAATCAACTTGAAGAGATTAATATCATACAGAGAGGTCATCGTGGAGTGGGCGCAGTCTCGGGTTTCACTCCGGGGTACGCTATGTGACACAGACCAGAGCCTGACCAAAACTCATCATTGCTGCCAATTTTCCCGAAAATTGGGCTGGAGCCAGCTCCCCGTATAAATTTCTCAATGGGGTTTAAACCGCGCCGTCTAAGGATGCACTTTCGTTCGTATTCGGGCCGCTGCCGTTGAGTACTAGTAGCTTCAGATTGCGGCACGGCGGGTGCGGGCACGATGGGGACGGCTACTCTATCGTACAGTATACAGTAGATATTCGATATAACGGATCGAAATTCTGGTCCACCTATGTACGTAATAGCGAATAATCCGTAGTAGCGAATTGACACGTGACTGATAGAGCTTCCTATCTGAGCCTAGTGTTACAAGAGCTGTAAGTAATTAAGGTCAGCTGACTGCGCTAAGGCTACGCTAGCTGCTTAAAGGCTAGTATCTTACCTTATTATCACATGAAGGGTAAGGGAGAAGTGCTAGAATAAGCCTAGATACACCAAATCTCTATGCGATATAACGAAATCCACGCCAAAAATAACGAAGCTCCGAGTATCGAATAAATTCGTTATTCCCATACAAATTTGCTAGGAATCTGAAAATTTTTCGTTGTATCGCATATTTCACTATATAGGATTACGTAATATCGAATATCTACTGTACCTAAAGTACGATAGACCCAGACTCTTACACAACGGTTGATTCAACAGCGCACCTGCTGTAATCATACGTCAGCTCCGAGTGGCTCGCCAATGATGGTGCCTCACGTTCCATCAAAAGCCGCAAGGGAGGAACGACTGCCTGCGTGGCTGCCGACCAAGATCAGGTCGGCATGATTAATTACCCCGACTCTCTACCTCACCCTATCTTGAGCAGTACGGAGTACTCAGTTTCCGTGTCCTGAAATCATCTAGTGGAGGGGGTAATAATGCGTAAGGTGCCTACCGGACCGGCTGCACTGGATCGCGGAAACGCTGGTGAGAGGCGCAGGAGGCGCTGAGCCTGGTGGGAGATCAGGCAGGTTCCATGCCCCTCCTATGCTATCACCATTCGGAGTATTCTTCCCTCCATCAAGCTCAGAGTACTCTGGCCGAAAATGACGACTGAGACTTCAGAATTCTCTATCAACCCAAAGATTGGGGTGGGCCTTGTGACTTTCATCTACGACCAGCTCTTTGTTACACCAAAATATCCAACCCAGTCTGTTGCTGGCGAGACCATCATCGTTACCGGAGCCAATGTTGGTCTTGGCCTGGAAACTGCACGCCATTTCTACCGCCTCGGCTGTGCTCGAATGGTTCTTGCAGTCCGGACTATCTCAAAGGGTCAGAAAGCGAAAGAAAACATCGTTGAAAGCATCAAACAGCGCAAAGATGCAGATGCGGTTGAGGTATGGCAGCTAGACCTGGACAGCACGGATTCTACGCTCGGTTTCGTTAGGTGGGTTAACGCGGAGCTCCCTCGAGTTGACAAGGTTGTCGAAAATGCTGGAATTAATAGTCGAACATGGGCTACGGCCGAGGGATTTGAGCGAAATATTCAGGTCAACGTCGTCAACACCTGTCTAGTTGCAATGGCTCTCCTGCCGAAGATGACCCAGACCAAGGAGAGATATCCGGACTCCTTGCCGACCTTGACAATCGTGAGCTCCGGCGCCCATCGGCTGACCAAGTTCGAGGAGGTTAACGCTTCGGATATATATGCACAGCTGAACAACGAGAAGTCCTACAAAGGAGGGGAACGGTAAGGTCGCGTCCCCTCAGGTGTGGTTTGTAAGCTGTCTTTCCAGCACGCTGATCTTGCTTCGTCGACAGTTATCAAATCACCAAGCTCCTTGAAATACTTGTTGTTCGAGAAGTCGTCTCCCGTCACAGCGTCGCAAACTCAGGTGCTCCGCCCGTTATCATAAACCTCGCCAATCCCGGTCTGTGTACGTCTGAGCTCGACCGTGGGGTCAAAAGTGGCGCCATTGTCTCGTTCCTTCGTCGGTGGTTCGAGCGTACCACAGAAGTGGGTGCTCGGACACTGGTACTTGCTGCATGTGCGGGTTTTAACTCTAATGGAGAGTCTGTAGTCGATGGTAAGATTGAGAGCGTCGAGTCGTGGATCTATACCGATATGGGTCAGAGAGTGCAGAAAAAGGTCTTTGATCAGACCTTGAGGATATTGGAGAATAGAAAGCCAGGTATAGGAGCTGAGGCTGGGCTTTGAGCATCGAGAAATCTTAGCATGACATTTCAGAACCTGGCAGCCGCTCCACGATTGTAGTCTATGAGTAGTACCGATGAGGCAAATGTGACGTGCCGGTACTGTTTCCCAAAGGACAAGTGGACGAACAACTACAGGCGACCCTGGATCTGACGAGACTGTAGGAGAAAGGGCTCATTCGCAAGCACAGGTCGGGCAAATTGGACCAGCGTCTTGAAGATTCCTCATGGTTTGTCCTTTGAAGAAGCAGTGTGTATTGCGTTAGCCTATGCCGCAGCCTACCACGCGCTTGTCCATGTGGCGAGGCTATGAAATGGTGAGAACGGGCTTATCATACATCCAGAGAGTGATCCCAGCAGCCAAGCGGCTCCTACTCTACGCTTGCGAGTCACCTAGGTGCCGATGTGTGGACTGTTACCGATGATACTGAAATCTAGACACACCTCCTGATGGAGAAGTACCATCTTTTCACACGCCGCGGCCTAACAAGCCGGAATATAATGAGTTCTGCTGATTTCATCGTGGCAGACCGACGGTCAGGGAGCAGATGTCACTTTTGCTAACTCGACTTGCCCACAAACAGCGTCTCTACTCCAGTCCGCTCCTGACTGCATCGCCCATTTTGGTCGCTTAGCCGACATTGGAGTCCCGAACCAGAACCTGGACTTGAAATCGCTTGCTACACGACGCGTCAAGTATGTGCGCGCCGAAGTATTGCAGCTAGCTGAATACAGTGTTCGGCCGATGAGGGAGGTGTTAAAAGTGAGTCTTCGCGTCATCTGCTAAGATTCCACTGCAAAACTGCCTGTGACACCTCCAACGCAGTCATTGCTGCCCAAGCTAATGACCTGGTGAAGATCACTCCTCGTAAGGGCCGATCTCGTTTGAAAATAAGAATGCAACTTGCCTGATTGTTGGGTGCTTAGGCGGTGTTGACGGTGCCGTAGTGTCTTGGATGATATTCAAAGGCGCAAAGAACGTGCTTGTTCTCTCCCGTAACATAGGGATGCATCCTACTGTGACGTCCTGGCACATGATGCCACAACGAAAGGCTGCCATCTTCTGTTTCTCAACTGCGATGTGTCAAGCCAAGAAAACCTCGTCAGAGTCCTCCGTGTCGTTTCAGGTTCTTTGCCTCCAATTCGCGGTGTCATTCACACTGCTGCCATTCTTGAGGTAAGTCAGATAAAGAAACCATCCAACATTTCCTAATATCACTTGTCGCCAAAACTAATCTGATCGAATCGTGGTGTAGGATACCGTTCTGGAGCGCATGACACATACTCCATGAAACCGTGTAGCGAAGCCAAAGATCGCAGGCACCAGGAACCTGCACAAGCACCTGCCGCGCGATCTCTCTTTCTTCGTACTTGATGTTGTTCACTGAGCTAGGACGACAAACTGCCGCATCACGATGACAACCAACTGCGAAATTAGGATGACGACGAACTGACATATCACAGGATCTGAAGCAGTAGTAGTAGTTGCACGAAACCTATATATAGAGGCTCCTACGCCTGATTTCTAGAGAGATAATTGAGTTCCTTTCCTCGACCTCAGATAAAGATGCTCAAATAACATCAGTACTCCTCTCCTCGATAACCGACGTGGCGGGGCATCTCTCGCAAGTGAATTACGCTGCTGCAAACGCACTTGAGGACGCCTTAGTCCGTCACCGCGTTGCAGCTGGTCTAGCTGGCGTGAGCCTCGATCTACCCGGGGTTACCGGAACCTCCATGATCAGCAAGGAAACGGAAGCGCAAAACCGTGTCGAAGCCCTCAGCACTGTATCCGTACCCGTAGATCGCGTGCTCGACCTCGTCGAGTCCGCCATTAAGCACGATATGGATGATGATGTTCATGATGTTCTTCATGAAGTTGATCCAATCAACCTAGCCTACCGCGTAATCTCGCTATGCTCTACACGAGGGTCAATGCGCGAGATTCTCGAACCTACTACGTAGGTCCTCATTTTACTAGTTAATTAGGTTTTTTACTGTCCTCATTTTCGATGAGGTTTATATAGAGCCCTTATCTCAGGTTACACAGAGAAATTAATCGAGTCCTTTTCTCCGAAAACGGTGTCTAACATCATCAATGGATCTGAATCGAAAGTCGTCAAGTAAGACGAAAACGCCCGATGACGCCTAGGTCGTTGTGAACTTGGTACCCTAGGCCCGCCTTCCCGCAAACACAATCCTTCGCCGCGACAGGCGGTTTGATACGTTGCGTCTGGCCGGATTGGCATCTTTCTCTGCGGCAGCTTCTCCTTCGTCCGAAAGTACCACATTCGATCCAACAGCATTGCTTATGCAGGCCATCACTGGCAGTAGCGGCAGCAAGGAAAGGGAAGAGTCCACGCAATAATTCACGGACCTGGTAGCTAAAGCACTCGCCTCGCGACTGGCCGCCGTGTTCAGTGTATCCGTCGAAGATGTGGATTTAGACATTGCGGTAGCGGTGCATGGCGTCGACTCTTTGGTCGCCGTTGAGCTGCGTAATTGGCTTACCTTGACTATCAAGGCGAAACTATCTATCTTTGACATCCTACAGAGTCCGCAGCTGAGGGATTTTGCCAAGCTAGTGATAGAGAAGAGTGCATTGCTCATATAGACCAGAGAAAGCTGGAAAGAGTACAGTACCTGGTCTGCGTTTTCATGCCCTGATGAATGCATGAACTTTCAGTTTTCCTGGAGAAAAAAACATCATCTCATTACTGAGTATCAGCATTCCCATATCCTGGAGCACAGATAAAAGAGTCTGATTGCCTGTGTGAAAGGACCAAGCCAGAACATTACCTGCATCAAAGACCATCCAAGCTGGAGTGAGATAGGACAGTGGGCTTGACTAGATTATTGTTAACAGACTAGCTCAATCGCGCGCTAAAGGATATCGATCTAAACTTCGTGTTTTGGTTTGGAAAAAAGGCAGTTCTCACAGGTTCGTTCCTTGCAAAGTGAGATTCTGATACTCGTTCCTACGACCAATTCATGTTTCTTAAGGAAGTCTTCCTCCAGCAGGCTCTTGTGTCTAGTATCTTACCCTCACTTCCAACGAAGCAGTGAACCTCATCATTCTCACGTTGCCACGAAGTGCTTCAAATTCTAGTCTGTGTTCAAATTCCTGCTGTTTTTTTCTCTGGTACACCTTCGGGCATCGGGCCATCACAGCACTGTCGTCCCTGTCGCTACAGCGCTTCGCAACTCCCAACCCTGAGCATTCATTCGAAGAGCCGAGGCACATGTTTCATTCGCAACCCCCTGTACGGGATTAGCATAGCGAAAGGCATGGTTGCACAGCGATAGCAACGGTACTATGGAGCTTCCAGCCGAATATCAGCAGACTAAGGTATCACCAATTAGGCGGAATTACCAGGGCAAGGCAAATCTACGAGAATAATGGTAATCCAAGGGGCGTACGGCCTGTTGGCTCACTCTTTTGCTGAAGGACAATTGTAGGCTGATAAGTGCAGCAATTCGGTGCTGCATATATGTCACAAGGCAAGTCCCGCCAATAGAAGGCCCATATTCTTTCAAGTATGATACCCTAGTGTCCCAAACATGTGCTTCATTCCGTTATTGGGTGGACCTATTTTGGTAGCTACGGTACTGATGTACTAATGTAACCTACCCCGCATATTTCTCCGGCCCCTATGCGGAAGTGAAGACGGAACCTATTCCCTTTTTGCCGGCTTCTCCGAAGGGTTAAATAAACATTTGACTATGTTGCATGCACGCTGGTGTTTACTAACAAGGCTCGTGACAGAGTCAGCAGTCCAGGAGTCCCCTGTCTCAATCAACGGTCTTGATTTCATGTTTCGAAACGTTTCCTCCAATCCTCCTGTGGGATTATCTTGCATACTAACCTCTCTTCATGTAAAGGTTCCCTTCTACAGTAAAGTGCTTCTTCGCCGATATTTTACAATGACCGTTTCCGAGAAAAGAGAAAAGGACAGGGGTTGTTCACGGAAGAATTATATGAGCTTGACACAGTATAAGGAAGAAAGGTGTCTCCTTCGGCTTCACCGTTTCCGCCACGTTTGGCAATCAAAAAACAAAAAGCAGTTGAGATTCTTGTCTAAACTGTCTCTTGCTTGTCGGAAAATTTTCTTCCTCTGTCTTGTCTTGCTGTATACCCTTTGATACAAACCACTTCTCTTTCAGTCCTACTAGGTCTCTCCAACTATCATGCGAGCTTCTTTGACAGACTTATGTCTTCTTCTTACCTTACCCTCGTTGTCACTTGCTTTCCCAAGTACCAACTATGCGAATCTACAAGTTCATGATCCCGCCATTGTTCAGAATTCGGGCAAATACTACGCTTTCTCGACAGGAGGACTCCTTAACTATTGGAAAGCTGACTCAATCAGTGGTCCATGGGCTCACCAAGGGACTGTCTTTTCCTCCGCCCCAAATATTAACAACCCTGGCAAGACAGATCTCTGGGCCCCTGACCTACACCAAGTAAATGGACTCTATTATCTCTACTATGCTGCCAGCAACTTCGGCTCTCAGACCAGCGTCATTGGTCTCGCCACTTCTTCCAGCCTTAATGTTGGATCCTGGACCGACCATGGTGCTGTCATCTCTAGCCCAGGGTCCACATCTCCTTACACAATCACCAACGCCATTGACCCCAACTTGATCGTCACACCTAGTGGCAGTGCTTACTTAAATTGGGGTAGTTTCTGGGCTGACATCTGGCAAGTCCCGTTACAGTCAGGTTTGGCAACGCCAGGGTCTGCGTCCAGTGCGAAAATGATCAGCGAAGACCCCTCCGGAAATAGACCGGAAGAAGGGAGCTATATGAGCTATCATGCCCCATATTACTACTTATGGGTCAGTCACGGACAGTGCTGCGGGTTCAATGCCAACGCCTTGCCTGCGGCAGGCACTGAGTAAGCTCTCCTCTTTTGTTATCATTATGTGCCTTGCATTTATGTGGCCGTAGTAGACTGACTAGAAGATCAGATACAAGATCATTGTCGGCCGGTCCACTAGTGTCACTGGGCCTTTCCTTGATCAAAGCGGTAAAGATATGGCTCAGGGGGGCGGCACGACTATCATGGGGTCAAATGGCAACGTCTACGCTCCAGGGGGTCAAGGAGTCGTCACAGCAGCGGACGGTACTGACATTCTTTACTATCATTACTGTGAGTCCACATGCATCTGCGAGGTCTGACTACGAGAACTGGAACTAACGTTGTTATGATAGTGGATAAGTCTGTCAGTCTTAATGACGGAGACACAAGACTTGGGTACAATCACATCTCTTACTCGAATGGCTGGCCTGTTCTTAGCTAGTGAGAAGTCCTTCAATGCACTCATATTATCCTGTACATCTAGAGTCACGTACTCGCGGACTACGCCGAAAGTTTGGAAGCAAAGTGGTGCAGACATTGTACAGGCTCGCTGGAAAGGTATGCCCTATGTCCCTTCATGTGCGAAGTATTGAAGGGAAAAAAAGGTTCCGCCAGCACTTAACCCGTACGCTATATTGCGCTCAGGGGTCGCCGCCGAATGCACAAATGTTTTCCTTGATCCATTGAAAGCTGGCACGTTGATCACGCATCCCCATGTTCAAGGGTTCTTAACGTTTTGAAAGTGGCAAACGGGCAAATTCGAATCAATTTGATCTGTAATTGATCGCTGCCTATAAGAAAGGCTGCTCGTCTGCAGCCGGAATTGAATTCGGTTGTCTAGATCGAGATGGGGATCTTAAGCAGAGTCCTTGACTCCATGCAGCCAACCCACGGCAGGTAGAACTACCCACAGTAATCTGTCTTAGGAGGCTTAATGAAAGTTTAACGAGCGCCGGCGTCGTAAAGGGCTTTGGCTCGGCCTACCTAAGTATAAGAATACGACCACTTCTAAGATATATGCTCTCTACTTTATCTCCACAATTTTACTGGTATCCCCTATATTAAAATGCCTTTAACATGATTTCCTCTAACGTTAGAAACGGTATGGACCCGCCCGGTCCTGTCCTGACTTCAAGCATTTTGAGAGCTTTGATAGCGCCTTTCCGGCGAACAATATAGATTTTTGCTAAATCAGTGTCTGGTCTGCGCAACCTCTCAACTTTCCTTCCTTGCGCACCCTGGAAGGGTTCGCACATAACTCATACTATTTGTTTGCGTGAAGTTGCGCAGGCAAATCATGACCAGTCACAAATACGACCCATGACCTTATTTTTCTAACAGTGACTTGACTAAATTATCTTTACCTCACTACAGTTATTGACTCAAGTCTACAAACAAGCCTTCAAGCCTACCCCTCCGCATCGGGTATCAGTGTTACGACATACTTGAGCCGTGCGTGTGCGCAGTGGTCTTCACCATCAAGCGTTGCAGGCATCTGGAATGTAAGCAACATTGATCGACTATTGATAAGCTTCTGTTGTCATATGATGAATGCAAACACCTCTAGAGCTGCTTACTGATATGCTTTCAGATCAAAATGATGTTCGAGTGCAATTTTAAGGGTATATAAAGGGCATTAAACTGAAGGTGATGGGTGGGACGGAGGTTGAGAAAGCAGTCTCATAATATCCGTATGCCCACCTAACCTCGCCGCCGCCAGGGGTGTCAGGCGGTCCTGACTCACGTAGTTAATATCAATCTTACCTGTGTCGAGCAGTAGCTTTACAATATCCGCACGCCCGCCCATTACCGCATTCATTAATGGTTTTAAACTGTTCGGAGGCTTAGAGTTGACATCGGCCATCCCCGTGTCGAGCAGCAGCTTTACAATATCCGCACGCCCGCCCATTACCGCATTCATTAATGGTGTTAAACTGTTCGGAGGCTTAGAGTTGACATCGGCCATCCCCGTGTCGAGCAGCAGCCTCACAATATCCGTGTGCCCATTACTAAACGCCATCGTTACCGCCAACCATAGTGGTGTAGTACCGTCCTGATTCCCAGAGTTGACGTCGACCATCCCAGTGTCGAGCAGCAGCCTCAAAACACCCGTACGCCCACCCAACACCGCCCGCCATAGTGGTGTCTTACCTTCCCGGTCCCTAGAGTTGACGTCGACCTTGCCCGCGTCGAACAGCAGCTTCACAACAGCCTCGTGCCCATGCCTCACCGCCGCCGAGAGTGGTGTCACGCCGTCCCGATCCCTGGAGTCGACGTCGACCTTGCCTGTCTTCAACAGCAGCAGCCTCACAACAGCCTCGTGCCCGGCCATCGCTGCCCACAATAATGGCGTCCGGTCGCACGAATCCATCCAGTTGATATCGGCGCCTTTCTGAAGCAATTCTCGAACGAGAAGCTCATTGCCCTGCTCAGCTGCTTCTATCAGTCTTACCCCACCGTTGGTAATCCTGGACAACAATCTCGTAATTCGATTTGGTCCTCTGAAGAGCGAAGCAGGGGTCGCAGTAGGTAGTCGGATGTTAGTTCTCGGATTACGGGGCTGGAAAACGGCTGCGTCTTTTAGGACCATAGAAGCTAGATGCTCATCTTCTGAGTCTTCAGTACCGAAACCCCGATCTCCAAAGTTTAGAGATAATTTGCTATTACACCCTTCTCTGTTCTCGGAAAGTTCCTCCTTGGGAGTCTCGATAAGATCTCCTTTTTCGATAGCTTCTTGAAGTCTGGCGGTAATGATTTCGTGATGCTGGTTGAAAAGTGCAGGCGTAATGCCAATGCCCTCTAACTCTTTACGTAGTTGTCGCCATGCCTCCTTTTCATCAGCTGAAAGCGAGCTTGTAGTATGATGTGTCACCACAGAACCTTCGCGTTTCCCAGACCGAAGTTCATCCATGAACGTGTCAAGCTTAACCATTACCATTTTGGTTGAAGAACTAGAAGGGAATCAGAGCAGCATTTATTTCTGTTTTCGTGCAAGCTTACTGAATTAACTTGATGTACACCGTGTTGAGCGTAGATATAGTGGTCGTTAGCCTTGATCTGATCTCCGATAGCTCCTCCGTCCGCCACTGCTGCCACTCCCATATTCTTTGTGTCTGAGTTCCGACTGAATCGTAATGTTCTTTGAACTTGAGAAGTTCATCTAAGATCTGATGTAAGTCTTGTGCAAGTTTACATAGTGCAGGTTCCTTCTCGCAATCAATGTGGAAGTCCGTACTTTCTTCCGTGATTGCTCCGAGTCTGGTAATAAGACGCGCGAGGTCATCTTGTATAGGTCTGAACTGATCGGAAGAGGTAAGAAAGCAACGGTAGAGAGATCGGGCTAAAGGTCGCACGGTGGTAATGTGAGCTGAACTCGTTGACCTAGAATCAATATTACTGGAAACCTCTTTTGGACATGGATACTATACTGATGTTAATCTTATCACCGATAAACACTGTACCATCGCTGGAGGAGATTTGCGCTTCAATCGTCCGTGTCTCCCTCACCTCTGCCTCAGGTATTACTTGAAGCAGCTCCTTTGCGTATGCTGCCGCGGTTCCAGCCGCATACGGCTGCCATCTCTTGTTCTTATGTGAGTCGGCGTAGTCGCAGATTCCACGGATCACTAAGCATGGGAAATTATTCATTAGGCCTGCCGCCTCCATCTCGAAGCACAACACCTCTCCAAGTTCAGTACTAATACGGTCTCTTGTAGCGCCGTCTCTTATCACTAGATTTCCTGATGCGATCGTGCCGTAGTGAATTTTAGGTGTATCCACTAGCCGTACACTACGCCGTAGCTTTTTAGCGTTGTTGCATGATGAGTAGTTATTCCCACCAACATGGTTATAAACCGCTTCAAATAGTGTATCGTCGCCTGCTTGTTCGCGCCTAAATTTAGGAAGGCGACTAAGAGTCGAAATGTAATCCAGGATATGACTTTTTCCCAGGTCGTTATTTGCTCTTAGCTTTGAAACAGCGGTAAGGAGGATTCGAGGTGGAGTATTTGGGAAGCCTATTCGCTCAATCCCACTCGGTGTTGACTTTCCAAAGTCATACTGGATTACCCCCCCATAACCATTGCCCGGCTGGCTTATTACAATATCACCAAGCCGAATGTCTGCTTTTATACCAGGAACACCACCTCCAATCCCAACCATAAGCCCAAATCGAATCGCGCGGAATGTAGATTTCATCTGCATTGCGACCGCCGCGGCAGAGTTCGTACCAGTCTGGCCTGCGGGTAGACATGCAAGGACGATATAATGATTACCAATATTTCCGAGGGTGTACGTGTTATCATCATCGTTGTCCTGAGGGAGGTCGTTGTGTAGTTCATCTTGTTGAAGTGGGAAAATGAATAGTATTAATTGTGGTAGAATCAAGGTCTAAGTCTACGGAGGACCGTGGAGGTCGCTATATACACTAGAGCGAATGTGGTAACATCTACCGTGGATGCAGTCAACCTTCCTAACCACAGCAGGTGCAGTTTCCCTCAACACTCCCCTGAAACAGCATCTGTAGAGGTTGTATGGTGTTCAATCTTCTGCCCTCAAAACCCGAGAGACCAAGTTGCGTAGTGTTGGCAGAGGCAAGGCCTTTGTACAGATGTCTGCCAAATTATCTGCAGAGGTAATATGGTGGATAGAGAAGTACCTGTTCTATAGACATTCA
>ML991903.1:0-29251 GCA_010094025.1 Viridothelium virens | reverse complement strand
ACATCTCACTCTTCTCGCCGCAATACCAGCAAGAAGGAAGGCTGTAGTAGGGAAGGGATGAATATTTAAGGAACTAAGTTTTAAGCATGTTCTTATTCTTCTCCTTGCGTTTTATTATAACACTGTACCTTATAGTTAGTTATAAGTTAATTAAATAAGCCCTTATTTATTACCAAGTTATTCAAAGCTTAGTAACCCTTCTTACATCATTGGATCCTTGACACTCCGCTCCTGCGTGAAAACTCTCTGAGACCATTCTACGAACCTGCTACAAGCTGTGCTTGTACCAGGGGGTATAGGCTCATAACAAGGAGAGCATATTATGCTTCTGGCATATACTAAATATTAGCTTATAATATATACAAAGGTTTATTATTTATAGAAATCCCCTCTTTTTTGTCTCTAGCGGGCTGGGCATTCTAAGGATAGCGTATAATGCTTGCTTAGATAGTTGCAGCATTACTTTTTATTAATATAAGGCTCCTTTTTATGGGTTAATTTAGAGCAGTTTATGCACTTTTTTTAATTCTTATAATTCTGGGTTATATAATTAAAGGCCCCATATTATTTGTATTAAATTATTTGGGACTTATAAAATTCCCTTACATAGGCTACTTCCCCTTATATAGAGATATAACCCTTAATTAAAAGAGCCTCCTTTTCCTCTTAAAATAAGCATACTAGGACTAATTATATTATTTATTTTTTTAGGGACTGGCTAAGGCACTAAATAGCTTAAATTATAAGTTTATTTTCTTTTTAAAGCTGCTGACAAATTTCCTTAGGAATATTCTTGCCTTTATTAGGATTGCCAACCTTATATTTGTTTACCCCTAATAGCTTTACTTTAAAGTATTCCTGGGTGATTAACCTTATTTTATTAAATTCTAGTTTAATTATCTTTATTTATAACTCCTCTTTTTTGACTGCTTAAGCCTGTTATTTATTACTAAATATAAATTAAACCTATTCTTACTGTTTAAATAAGACCGCGGTATATTTAGTATTATTAAGGTGTGGTATCGCCTAAATAGCTTTATTTATTAGCTCTTGCAGTTCTTTTGCTTTGTTTATATTTATTATTATGTCTCTAAGGTTGAGCTTAATATTTAGGAGGACATATCACCCTTAAGCAGCAGTCCTTATAGCACTTGGGTTTAAGATAGAGCGGAGGTTAGGCACTAAATTAGGCGGTGTTATAATAATTAATAAAAAGAGTAATTAAGGACTAAAAGCAGCAGATGCATAAGAGTGTGGTTAGGATGTGGCTTATATAATTAATAGCGCTTTCTTAAGGCCAAGAACAGTTTCTTTAAGCTCTCTTATATTCTCCTTTAGGTCCTTTATAATTATAATTATTTGTGCTATTTGCTTTATAAGCTTCCTATTTTCTTCCCTTATTTTTTTGCTCTCTCTTCCTAACTCCTTTATAAATTGTTTAATCTCCGCCCATTCGCCATAGTTCTCCTTGTGTGCTGCCATCTCTTGCTCCTAAAGAATTTGACTGTTGGCCGTGTTTTCTTAAATTTTGGCTAAAGGTTTAGTGGTGCGTTTGGTGACGCCGTCTCATTAAGACATCAAAGGTAAGGTCTGGCTATCAATTAAGCTGGAGCTGGAGTGCGTGCGCTTTCCTAACACCATATAAAAGTTTCCTCCAATAATAGAGGGAGTCCTCCCTAAGAGAGTACGACTGCGTGCTCGTACGTGGCTACGCTCACGTGCCGGGCGCGTTTCCTGCCTGCTGCAGGCGTCAGGCTTGTGACGCTTCCAATAGGTCGAATCAATCGAGTTTTTCCTTTATATGATCCGCTCCGCTGAGGCTAAAATTGCTGTGCAATCTCCCAACAATAGTAGAGGGAGTACGACTGCGTGCTCGTACGTGGCTACGCTCACGTGCCGGGCGCGTTTCCTGCCTGCTGCAGGCGTCGGGCTTGTGACGCTTCCAATAGGTCAAATCAATCGAGTTTTTCCTTTGTATGATCCGCTCCGCCGAGGCTAAAATTGCTCTAGTAGAGACGATTATAGATGCGGGCGAATCCTCTCTCCCGCCGTCAGGTATGAGTGGTAAGGGGACGGGAGGGATGAGGGGAAGCTCACACGTGACCATCACCTCCTCGTCTGCTATCACGTGTTATTGACCTTATCAGGATTAGCCCGCATCTATAATCGTCTCTACTGTCTCTTAATTAGCAACCTAGACTTCGATAATCCACTACAATGCAGTTCCATCGCAACTAAACATGTAGCCAGGATGACTCATCGAGTATCAACAACCTTTCTAGCTGCGTTCGTGCGAAGCTTCTCCTCTACCAAGCACAGTTCACACCATGACAGGGTTTGTATTGCATCATTGACGGCAGTGAGATTTTAAGCCTCGCCTGACAGTGGACCTGCCTATACGAGGCCGCCATTACCAGTCGAGCATAGCGTCATGGTGAATTGCTTTGGATATTGTTTATTTTTATTTCTTTACTTTTTTCCAAAGGCCGCGTCGTCAGAATAAGTTCCTCAGTTTTCCACTGAACGAAAAGGTCTGTGCATTCTTTACACCCTCAATCATGATGATTCATATTGCATTCGTGCTTGGCGCTACGGTGCTGCCTTTGGTAGCCAGTCAATTCGTCACTCAACCTAGCGATTTAATCACAAAACAGGGTTACGCCGGTATCAATGTCCGATACAAAGAGGTCCCGACCGGCATTTGCGAGCTTGATCCTTCTGTCAAAAGCTTCTCAGGATATGCCGATGTTGAGGAAGACCAGCATATCTTTTGGTGGTTCTTTGAGGCCAGAAACATCGATCCTACCACTGCCAGTACCACGGTCTGGATTAATGGAGGACCGGGTGCTTCATCGTTGATTGGATTATTTCAAGAGCTGGGTCCTTGTTACATTGACTCGAACTTGAATCCATACAGTAACCCCTATTCGTGGACGTGAGTAGTAGAACTGTGAGCTCGAGCACATCTACTAACCTAGGGAAGCAACGTAAGCAACTTTTTGTTTATTGACCAACCGAACCAAGTCGGGTTGTCGTACTCCACTCCTGTACCTGCTTATATCGATACGCTGGACGATGACGATCGCATCGTTGCGTTGCCAAACAACTCGTGTCCGGATTACGCAGCTGTCTTTGGCAACTGTGGGACCTATTCTTATGCCAATGTCTCAGAAACTGCGACGGGGACCCCAAACGCGGCCCCTAATTTCTGGAAAACTTTGCAAGGTTTCTTCGGTGCGTTCCCGCAATATACGAGGCACTCGTTTAACTTTGCCACGGAAAGCTATGGCGGTCATTACGGGCCTGTCTTCAGCGGTAAGTCGCGGAACATAGCATTTCCAAGGATCAATACACTAAGGCTCTTACAGAGTACATTGAACAACAGAACGACAAGAACATCCCGGGCGCGGTTGAGATTCATCTTGAGACCTTGGCCATTGGCAACGGTTGGTATAATCCCACCATTCAATATCCAATCTACTGGAATTACACGGTCGATCCAGGCAACACGTATGATTTCGATCCGTACAATGATACTACCAAGGATCAATTGTGGAACGCCATTTATGGAGTAGGCAATTGCTATGATAGACTCAAGGACTGCGATGCACGAGGGATTGATGACGTCTGCCAAGAAGCTTCTCGATTCTGTGCCTACAAGGTTGAATCCGTACTTGACGACTACCCGAATCGCGATGAATACGACATTCGCGAATTGAATCCCGATCCGTTCCCTCCGAATTTCTTTGCGGACTATCTCAATCTCCCACACGTTCAGCAAGCCATTGGCGCATTCGTCAACTATTCAGAGTCTTCAGTTGAAGTAAGCCCCAGCGGTACTTTCGGTGTCACCGGTGACGATGCGCGTGAAGTCAACTCCATTCAGGATCTTCAAAGCCTGCTCAAACAAGGCATCTACTTCGTCCAATACACGGGCGACGCTGACTACAACTGCAATTGGCTGGGTGGCCAAGTCGTTGCAGATGAGATCAATGCACCTGGCTATGGCGCGGCCGGTTTCTCCAATATCACCACCGACGACGGTATTGTACATGGTGTGGTAAAACAGTCTGGAAACTACGCCTTTGTTCGTGTCTATTACTCCGGTCATGAGGTCCCGTTCTATCAGCCCGTGCTTGCGCTTGCACTTTTCAATCGGACCATTAACAAGGTGGATATTGCTACTGGGCTTCAGAGCGTATCGTCCACCCTCCTCACAGAGGGCCCTGCGACGAGCGACTTCCGTGAAGGAAATTCGACGGTGCAATATGAAGTTGTCCCGACAGATTGTACTCACAATCTCATGACCTATGAGCCCAATGATTGCAATGCTTCCAACGCTTCCAGCGGCAACGCTTCCAGCGGATCTTTAGGTAGGTTCAAGAGAGCTACCTTGACCAAAAGTAAAAGGAAGAGCAAGAAGCGACCAAAAGCATCTAAGAAGCCACTCCTGCGTCACTCCTAGACGGGGGCTTACTATGAAGGTGATGAAAGTATTGGCTCCCGTAGCCGACTTGTTTTCGCAAAGGCTGAGGCCGCTATTGCTTACATCTTCTAGTTGCAGAGATCTGAGAGACACTCTCAAAGTATAGTAACTAAGTTTCATGTCTCTTTCTTGCTTCTTACAGCAAACTCGGCATGTGCGTGGGGTACAGCACACTATGAAGGCAGTGGGGCCTATCTTGAAGAGAAATGGACATATAGATATGACAACCTAAGATCTAATGTGAGGGCTACACTCTTTGCGGACAGCCTATATGCCGTTTCTTGCTCTCCTCGTTCAGTCTACTCGTCCACATCTTGACCATCCTCGTCATTCTCATCGTCCTCGTCTTCTGGAATTTTTTCGAGAGCATCGTGGCATTCAGCAGCACGGAAGTTGTCAGGCCAACCGCATTTTCGATAGATCTGTCTCATCTTCTCGATCCGATCCTCTTCTTCTACTTCGTCGTCTATAACACAAGGTGGTTTATAAGTCTCGGCTATCCATGTCAGGTCTAGATAATTCTGTCGCCATTCACGAAGTATATCCAAGACTGGCCGAGATGAAACGCGTACTTGGTACCGACACAGTGGCGGACATTCATCATGTTTATGTATCTGGCAGTCAGGTCGGCTCATTGTGTCTGTAATTACTCGTGCCATACCTGTTAATAGCTGTTATTATTAAGAATATCGGATGTGGCATTACTACCAGCTCACCTGACTTGCTATCGAGCACCAGTATCTTTCCGATACTATCATTCTGCATAGTAAGTACGATCTCATCCTCTGTGACATCTGCCACGCCGCCACCATCCTCATTAGGATAGTTCGCTTCGCTACAGCCATATGGCTCGAACGGAATGAACATGCCTGGCCAGTTTGGCGCGAAATAGTTGACTGGAGAAGTTTCATGAGCCAAGTGAATGCCGCTATTGTATGGTAGATTCGCCATCAAATCAATGGCTTCTGCCGATTTGCGTGTACATGCTGGTGGGTTCCAATCATTCGGCGGTGTAACAAGACCTGATGCTGGATCACCAGCCATTATCATTATCGTTTGATAAAGAGCCTTGAGCGCTTGTATAGTAGCGTCACGATCGTACGACGCCATGTGTAATGAAGCACCACTCATCGGTCGAATCCTATACAAAGGCGGAGGCTACCTGGAAATTACGGACAACGCCTGCAGACTTGCCACTATGTGCAGGTTTGGCTTCCACGGCACAATGTCAGCACTTTTCCCTTCGGGACCCTCACACGAAATGAAGCCTGCGCAATGAAGTGCTCGCAAAAGCGCTATTTTTGCGATATCACAGCGTTCATACATTCATACTCGCGCGATCGTGGTGTCACGGTCAATGAAAGGAGTTTTGATCTTCCATTTCGTACACCTGCATAGTCAAGAGAGTCAAAATTAATTATATGTTAGCCAGGTAGCGTTCAGAACACTCACACACATGTATGAAGATAAAATGTTTTTGGATATGCTGATATCACGTTCGATCAAGTATGAAATAGGAGTCCAAGGCCAGGCCCAACGACGAAACTTACAATTCGAATTGTGATTCGAAGCAGACTACCTGCAATGCAGCAATGTACAATACATCTCACCCAAAGTTCCATCAATGCGTATTTCAGGCATATCCTGAGCCTCCTCCGTGCTCCGCAGTCTTGCCCCCATCCAACACCCTAATACTCCAAGGTCACCTCCTGTCCCTTCACCCGCCCTATAACGATCTGAGCCGCATACTTCGGAATCACCTCGTCATCATGCAACATCTCAAACTCCTCACTCGCATCCTTACCCATATGCGTGAACAGCGCCTGAGGACCCCCCGGGTGCTCATCCACCCAATTCGTCACATCCAGCACCACCCCCTTCACCGCAATCCACAGATCCTCCTTCGTATTATGCTTCGCCACCTCATCAAGCGAATACTCCGTCTCCGGCACCTTAAACGCCTCAATACTATTCGGCTGCGACACCTTCCCCGGATCCTTCGAGTCCCCGGACGCGCCCTTCGTCGGCATGACCGGTCCCGCACTCGCCTGCGCTTGCTGGCCCACAGGCGCCTGCCCACCCGCCTCCGCACCCGCGCCCGCCGCGCCCGCATTCGCCCAGTCGACGGTGACCCGCCCCGGCTGCGCAGGATCGATATGCAGCGAGATCTGGCCGAGACGCTGAGCAGGAGCAGAGACGCCCGCGTTGAGCACCTTCTGGAAGAGGTACTTAGACGCGGAGTCGCCCGCAACGCGACCGTAGACGACGCAGCCGAGCAGAGACGAGCCGCCGAGGCGGTTGGCGCCGTGGACGCCGCCCGCGAGCTCGCCGCAGACGAAGAGGCCGTCGAAGGGCTGGTGCTCGGCGTTGAGGCATTGCGCCTTGTCGTCGATTTCGATGCCGCCCATGGTGAAGTGCAGGACGGGCTCCATCAGGGCGACGTGGAAGGTGTCGTCGACGGTGAAGGGCCCGTTGTGGAAGAATTTCTTGCCGAAGGGGTCCTTCTTTTTGCCGTCGGCGATGGCGTTGTAGTCGTCGAAGGTGGAATGGAGGTCGGATTCGGAGCAGCCGATTTCCTTGGCGAGCTCGGCGCCGGTCATCTTGCGCATGAGGCCGCGGCCGGAGTAGTGGCGGGTGTGGAAGTCGAGGATGTTGGAGCCCTTGGAGTTGAGGACGAGACGGATGGGCCATTGGTTTTGTTCTTTTTCCTCCCACATCTTGCCGGAGACGTAGTCGCGGTGGCCGAGCTCGTCTGCAAAGCGTTGGCCTTTGCCATTGAGGAGGAGAGCACCTTCGCCACGGACAGCTTGAAGCAAGGATTAGCACTTGTCCGCAAGAATTTGGTCAACTTTCTCAAGTCTTACCTTCGGCACACAAGAATTTCCATTTCGAGTCAGGGTCCTTGGGATCAACGAGACCTGTTGGGTGAACCTGAACCTTGTCCATATCAATGTCGTTGGCGCCAATTGACATTAACATCTTGTGGCCGTCGCCTGTAGCATGTGCGCCATTTGTTGTTGCCAGGTTGAAGGTGTCGGGCCGCCACTTCTTGAGGAGAGAAGAGTCTCCAAAATCAGCAGCATAACCACCCGTCGCCAAAACAACAGGTCCGTCTACAACAGTCTCCTCTCCGTTGTATTCGTATGTAACGCCCTTTATTGTGTTGCCATCCCGATTTATTTTGGTGACCTTTGCTTTCTTGATAAGTGCTACCCGCTCTGGCTCAGCGTCGGCGAGCTCCTCGAAGCGCTGCATTAGGGCGTAGGTGATGGCCATACCGGGGAACTTGGCATCGTGACCACGGTGTGTTCGGGGTTGAGAGTGCCCACTGCAGGCGAATTAGCATAGCAATATGATCAGAACTCGCACAATTGCATACCCGAGACGTGAGACGAGGGTGAGATCGAGGTTAAAGACATCCTGAAGCCACTCCACGGCAGCGGCAGACTTGTAGGTAAGAACTTTGATTAAGTCCGGTCTGGCCTTGTCTCTTGCAGACTTTAAGGTATCGTCGTAGAATTGCTTTACACTATCCGCGATCTTGGTGTCGACTTGTGTTCGAGTGAGTGCACCGTTTATTCCTGATGTGGCCTTGGTAGAGTTTCCTCCCATAAAGTCTTTGTTTATGGTCAGCCATTAGGCCAGGGACATAAAATCTGTTGACGCTTACTGTTCTTATCCAGGAGTAAGACATTACCGCCAGCTAGGTTGATGGAATGGGCAGCACTGAGGCCAGACACTATTTACATGTGGTCAGCAAAAGCGCATGTGACAAAGGAGTTTGGTGGAGGTGGGGCAACGCACAGCCAGCGCCAACAACAATGACCCTCGCAGGCATGATGGAATGAGGAGAGATGAGTTTGGAGGGAGAGGCGACGAGAGTGTGACGAGGGGGAGGAAAAGTTTGCAGTCAAGAGAGTGAACAATGGAGACAAAGGTCAGTTGGAGGAGGAAGTCTTCTAAAGATGATACGACTACCGAACTAGGGTAGATCAAGATGGAGTAGATTCAGCCTCGGTTGTGGCAAAACCGACGAATGACAAACTGCTCTCTCGTGATACGCCCTCGGCGCCCAAACTTCCAGTCCCTGCGCATCTCTGAACACTTTTTTGGACCTATCCTAGCTCTCGATATCGGCGAACACTTATGGGTCCCGAAGAAAAGCAACCCTTGTTCCGGAAGTGTCCGCAGCTATGCAGTGTGCTCCATACGTACACATAGAGCATGTGAAAGCGTCAGTGCTGGAACAGAATGGAATGGTCTAAACAAGCCAGAACCAAACTCTTCCATAAGCACGAGCAAGGTCCATGACCACATGATTTTGACCTGACGTGGCAAATGCAGTCATATTCTAATTGGGACAGGAGGTGGTCAGTACCGTATTTACCATTCATCCAAGATTTGGATTTCTTCGAGTTCGTAAACGTAACTGAAGACCATTTGAAATGACTCAGCATACAAATCCAGTTATGAGAGCAGAGCCGAAAGAGTAATGAATGGTTCTGGAATTCTGCAGTGCTTGATCTCTCGTAGGACGATACTCGCCGTATGCTATTCACGACGTACTTCAGGAAAGTCCCCTTTTACACTTGACCAAGACGGCCGAGTCTCTTGGTGTACCCGCGATCAGACGACGGTTCCATTCATTCGGTATTATTATGCTTCAGAAATTGGTACCAGCGGAGTGGGGTACTGTTCATTTGGTAGGGGCCTGCATAGGGCATGATTCGCAGCTCAAGCGAAATGGTAGGATGCTCGATGATACTTCGTAGAGCACCGGCCAAGCATGACAGCACACCTGCGAGTGTTTCTAGCCGAAATCCTTTTCCAGCCAAGCTTTCTCATCCCATCTCATCAACTGTACTTCCTGCTATCGAACTTTACACTCCCTCATTCAATTGCCCGATCCCTCAACCAAAACTCCATCATCCCCCTCACCTCATCCTCCCCCAGAAACTCCCACAATCTCCCCACAATCTCCCCCACCATGTCCTCGTCTCCCCGGCTTATTCCCTCGCTTACGCCCTCGCCATCCCACGCTGCACATCGTGCCAGGGCCCGCAAACTCGGCACCAGATCCGAGACCACGTACACGGTCTGTCGACTCAGCGGTGGCCGCACCGTGCACCGCGCTAGTAGCTGCACCACATCTGAATCCACATCTTCACGCGTTGCCGCTTGTCCCGTCTGAGCGTGCAAGCCTGGAGCCGGACTCAGACTCGGAGGCGGGCGAGTAAGCGAAGAGACATACTGCTTCACCACTGGAACGAGAGACTGCAGCGTTGGCAGCGGCAGCACCGGAATCATGGACATCTCGGGCCGTAGTAGGAGTTCCGCTTGCAGTGCCGTGAAAGCAGCAATGCCGTCGTGGGACTGCTCAGCTGCATTGTGATGGGCGGTAGAAGTTGCAGCCGTCGTGGAGACGAGGTCGCGTGCAGAGGCGAAACCAGTCCTAGCACGCGAGAGGAGGAAGACGATGGCGATGTCGCGGCCGCCCGTCTTGTGAGCGAGGCGCTCGACTCGGGAAAGGGTGGCCGAGAGATTGGCTTGGGGATTGCAACTGGAGGGGGAGAGAAGGAGGATGCGCATACGGCGGGCTGGAGTGATGCAGGATGGGTTCGTGGATGAGAGAGGGATTTCGAGGTCGTGTGTCTCGAGAAGATTTTCTGGAGAAGGTGTGCTGAGGTGAGAAAGAGAACAATTCAAGGCAGATGCAGAACGTGCCTCGAAGATTGAACCCAGTAGGAGAGGTGAGGGTTTGGATGGTGGAGACGAAGGTTGGACGGCGGCGAAGGGTTGCACAGAACATGTTGAATTGATGCGTTCTTCGATAGTTCTCTCGGATACGCAGGATCGCAATGTGGAGAAAAATAAAGATGATAAGCGAAAGTTCGACACTTACCCCAGGTATGCTAGAGCAGCAGTATTTGGCAGGAACTGATCTGCACGTGATCGAAATCTGAGCTGGCACCTTAATGGAAATCGAGGCTCGAAATTGTTCGATGGACAGAATAAAGAACTTGAGAGGTATTTTGTTACTCCGTTTATCCTTCTGCGCGAATGTCTATATTCATTCGAGCCTGTCTATTCCCAAAAAGTAATCTGAGTGGGGTATCCCTGAGATAAGACTTGGAAATATCTACAACGCCATACCGTCAATAGCATGCTCTAACAAACTTTTGATAGCTGTACTCTTTAGTCTGCTGTTTAACAAGCTTGAGTCCAACACGGACTGGATTTCGTGCTCCGGGTGGCTGTGCTTGCGCGGCGAGGTGATCCATCTAGCCAGTCTACTTCGAATCCTTGTTTTCGTTAACAGATTCAGAACCGTCTTGAGAGTCAGAGGGTTTCGTGGCACTTGCAGCACCCTCAGGCGTCCCGGCGCTGAGGACTTTATAAGAGGTAGAGCTCGGAGAAGTCTTCTTCGTCGACGTTGTCAAACCCAATCTCTCGGCGAGCTTAGTAGATGATCCTTTTGACGCTTCCTCATTCTCGGCCCTCAGTCTCAGTATCTCAGCTTCCAGGCTGGATATCTTGTCGACCTCCTCTTGCAGTGCATCTAGCTTGTCTGCAACCTCACTACGGCGGCCCTTCTCTTTTCGACTGGATCTCCAAGATTCGAAAATGATGATCACTGCCCCAACTCCAAATATGAAGGCTTCTGAGAGGAAGTTTGCGCCTGCTTCTATTGCCTTGCTTTCCGACAATGGACGAATCCTGGGTTTATGGGACTCCTTGATTTTCTTCTTTTCTTCTTCAGTCATCTTATCATGTTCCTTCATTTGGGCCTCAGTCATCACTGTCGGAGCTTCTGCCGCTCTTCTTCTTGCTTCCGCAGCTTCCGCCTCCTTTTTAATTTGTCGATTGATAACTTCTTGATCTTGCAGCAAACCCAACCGCATCCGCATGTCTATGCGATGTAGACCTTGAGAGAAGTTGACAAATAATCTTCTCCATTTTGGGTGCTCTTTTGCCGTCTTTTTGATACGATTCTGGAATTCGTCAGAACCGATTTGAGGGACGCAGGCTGGTGTAACTAACGGACAATGGCTTCGCAAGAGTACGAACAGCCAAGGTCGCAAGTTTGAGCGTTACAGACATTGTCGACTAGATTCGGCTATCTTATACTATGAAGACAACGTTCCAATACTCTTGCCATCTTCGATATGGAGTGGTGAGACGTTGGGAGGTGGCGCGGGTCGTGGCTGACCGACAACTCTTGTGGAAGTGAGCACCAGATAACAACAATTCCTCGCAGATGAAACGCCGCATTCAAGATCGGCAGCGCAGTCAACACGTATAGAACAACACTCAAGCTACTCAAACGCGAATGTTATCACTGGGGGTGAGCATCGTTCGTTGGATGGACGCGTCGCCGGAGCAACAGCCCCTTCCCGTTATAGGCAGGTTTACCGACATCGAATAAACATCACAACTCCCAGAGCTCTGAAGCTTCAAGGTACACTCGAGACTTGCACGTCATGTCCGCACACGCTGAAAGCCCGCCGAGTCTGGTACCTGAACCCAAGGGATTCGAATATGCTGTTGGTGATCTCATCGGAAGAGGCGGCTTCGCCATCTGCCATCGAGCAGAGAGGTTGGACAAGAAGAAGCCGACCGGCCATGTCGTCGCATTGAAGATTGTCAAGGCTGAAATGGAGCCTGCCAAACTGGCGCAAAAGGTTCATATCATCCGTCTATCAGGCTTTACAATTTCATGCTGACTCTGTTCAGTTCATTACCGAGCTCCAAATTCATTCTAAGATGCAACATCCAAATATCGTTGAATTCTATCGAGCATTCACCTTTGAAAGGAGCACATACGTAGTTCTGGAACTATGCGGGAATGGCTCACTTGCGGATATGCTCAAGAAACGGAAGTTTCTCAGCATGCCTGAGATCCGTCGATTCGTGATACAAATATGCGGAGCTATCAAATACCTCCATCATCGAAACGTGGTCCATCGGGATTTGAAGACAGGAAACATCTTTTTGGATAGCAACATGAATGTGAAATTGGGCGACTTCGGGCTTGCTGCTGTGTTAGCTACGAATGGCGATATTGTCAAAAGAAGGACAACCATGTGCGGAACGCCGAATTACCTAGCACCAGAAATTCTTGAGAAAGGTTTGGGGCACAACGAGAAAGTGGATCTCTGGGCTGTTGGAGTCATCGCGTATGGGAACACGTGCCAACGATATCGTTCTCGCGGATATGCTAACATATCGTAGATACACGCTGGCGGTTGGAAAAGCACCTTTTCACGCATCTACAAAGGAAGAAATATACAAACGATTGAAAAGTCGCGACTATAATTGGCCTGAACTGGACAATCACCGAAATGACATTAGTAGCGACCTTCGAGACCTTGTTGCTACGGTTCTGGTGGAAGAAAGCGAGCGACCATCCCCAGACGCAATCGTCAGCCACGATTTCTTCAAAATTGCTTTTGTGCCTGATTTACTCACACCAGCCTGCATTACAAGACCACCAAAATGGCCGCAAAACCGACCACCGACTCAAGAGACTCTTCAGCGGGGCTATTCGGAGACATGGTTTGCCCTTTGCAGCCAATCTGGTGTGGGCGAGTATGAACTTGGGAAATCGTTCGCGCTAAATGGTGGAAAGAAGATTAGAAACATCGTGAAAGAGTGTGAGAGGGAAGTCGTTGCTAACCGCCAACCGGTCGTTCCCATACCATCGGATATGATCTACGTTCCATTCCCTGATCGATATAATTGGCTTGCAAGATCCAAAGACTTGTCCGAGATTCCAGAAGAAAAGGAACCGTCAATGGATGAGGGGCGGTATTTGAAGGAGATTTCACCGAATGCGGCAGCCCGAGAGAAGAGGCCTCGCGAGACGCTCAAAAGCAGGGCTGAACTGATGAAGCCTGTCCCATCGATGCCACCTCCTCCAACTATATGGATCGATGCAGAACCAGAGCTAGCTCAGCCCACGAAAGGGACACAAAGGAAGATGCTTGCTCAGCCTCGTCGACCCGTTAGCCGTAAACCAACAGATGACGAAGCTTATCCTACACCTCGTACCCGAGTCCAGTCAGAGACGCGCCGACCCGTACGGACTGGAAGTGTACGTGTTGCTGGCCCGGTCCAGACACTTGCACGAAGGCCAAGGATGACTCGTACCGCAAGCAAAGCTGCAGAGGGACAGGTTACGCCACCAACCCCCATCGAAATCCATGAAGACACTTCTCCGCAAGGTCAGACCACTGCACGCAAAACAGACAAACTTGAGCTCAGGCCTCAGCCCAGACCTGATTCCGTGGTTCAGTCAAGTTCCGAGTCAAAAAGCCTACAACATGAGCCCCAGACCACCGGAACTGATCCTGCTGCTGTGCTGAGTCGCCTTGCAACGTTCCGTGACAACCTCACCAACGCTCTCAAATCTACATCTACAACCAGCAAAGCTTCAGTAGTATCTCAGAAGGTACGAGCTCCTGCAGAAGATATATCTCAGAATCTTCCCTTCGTCACGAAATGGGTCGATTACAGTCGCAAGCACGGAGTAGGCTATGTCCTCGAATCAGGGGTAATCGGATGCATTATGAATGGTAGCGTTACGAAAGGACCGGGATCTGGCTCCAGCAAATCTTCCACAAGTTCATTGCCCGTCTCTCACATACTCGTACGTAGTGGCCAGCATCATCTCTCGGAGCTACCTAATTCAAGAGACACCGCAAACATGGGTGCAAAAGAAATGCAAGAGAGACTTCAACGAATCCCTTTTGAATTTTACGAGGACATGAGCACCACAGATAAGGACGCCACAGATGGTCTCCTGCATAGCGACCTCACCCGCGAAAGACGACGAGAATACGGTCTCCTCTGGGGTAAATTCGGCAGATATATGGTCTCCTCCCTAGGCACCAGCGACACCCACTCCTTCCCCAGCACCTCCAACGCCGGCCTCGCCCCTCCCAGCACCACCTCTACCGCACCCACCACTAGCACGACACCCACTCCCTCCACCGATAACTCCGACGCCTCAACCAAAGAACCGCACCCCAGCCTCTCCTCTCCCCCCTCCAAAGACTTCGTCCGCTTCTACCAACGCCACGGCAACGTCGGCACCTGGGCCTTCGCCTCCGGCGCCCTCCAATTCAACTTCCCCGACCACACCAAGCTCGTGCTGTCCCCCCTCGGCACCTCCGTCTCGCTGACGCATCTCACGGCCGTCGCGGCCCGGCATCTGCGGGCGCAGCGGGAGCTGCCGCAGAAATATATCCGGCAGCGCGCGACGCTGGCGTGCAGCACGGAGGCGTTGCTGAGGGGCACGTCGATCGGTGGGGATGGGGAGTTGAGGCGGTTTGGGGAGGTGGTGCGGGCGAATGCGGTGAGGGAGAAGTTGGAGTTGGTGAGGGGGGTTGTGGAGGGGTGGATTGAGGGTGGGGGGCTGGGACGGATTGGAGAGGGAAAGGATGCGAGGGAGGTGTTTTGGGATGGGCAGATGGCGGAGGATTCGGGGAAGAAGTTGGAGTGGGTGACGGTGGGGAGGTTTGGGGGAGATGAGGGGAAGAAGGAAGATCGATGATTGGAAAGCGGCCGTCTAGTTTGGATTGCATTTCTTTGGGGTGTCTACTTGGGAGGCTTTTGGGGGTTTACCTTCTGGATTTCGCATTGGAGTAGTACTGTGTATGGCTAACTTACAGTCGAGCGAACCGGACTCGTCTGCTTTTATGGCTTGACAATGACGTTATGCAGATTTAACAAAGTCTAACAAGTTCCGAGCCGACTCTGATCATTATGATACTTTGAGACATAACGTTTCTCATCATATCATTGAAGTATACTTGATATCCTATACTTCGAAGAACCATGAAATTTATCGCACGCGCTTTCCCGTAGAAGAAACTCGATCGCCATGGAGCTTCTAAGGTGCAGTTCTCTTGAGAGATCCGAGGGATCTCTGCGTATTCCCTCATAAAGCAATAATGTAGACGTAACCAGATATTTCCGCAAGCAAACTATTCATACTATACTTTGAACCACAGCTTCGGAGCAGCCGCTGGCCTCGCCATTTTCTGTTCAGCCGGCAGCACAACATCTGCATCAAATATGCTCCGTTTCCTCTTTCCGCTAAAACCGTTGTTGAGATAGTTCGCGCTCGTCGTCCTACATGTGAAAGTCGAGCTCGAACTGCTCGGAGATTTGGTAACCGTCACTGTCACTGCAGATCCGCCAGGAGCTGTGATAGTGATACCAGGCTGAGTCGAGACCACTGTCGAGTAAAACGTTTGGCCTGGAGCGGAAGAGACGCTGACTGTGGTACTGAGTATTGTGCTGTAAATGATTTGAGAGGTGGTAGTAGTGACGGTAGCAGTTCGGTAGCCATAGGAAACCGAAATTGCTGTAGACACTCCGTAAGTTGAGAAGACCGTTCGACCATTGGAGATATAAGTCGTGACGGCTGTAGAGACTCCATAAATCGTGCTCGCGACGGTGCTAATGCCGTAGGATACGCTTGTTCCTGAGCCGGTACCTGGTCCCGTGCCTGGTCCCGTGCCTGGTCCTGTGCCTGGTCCTGTTCCTGGGCCGGTTCCTGGGCCGGTTCCTCCTGAGCTACTTCTGCTGCCGTTACCTCCATTGCCGCTGATTCCACTACCGCCACCCGTACCGGCTAAACCACTTCCTCCAGTCGCACTGGGTGTTCCAGCTCCATTGCTCAAGCCTGTTCCTGTTGCGGGACCCCCAGCCGCAGTTCCTGAGCCCGAGCCTGAGACCAACCCTGACCCCGAGCCACTGCCATTCCCAGAGTCGCCACTACTTGGACCCGGTCCGCTACCAGTTCCAGTCCCACCAGTCCCAATGCCACTATTTGAGCCTGGTCTGGAGTCTGCTGAGATAGTCCCGCTACCAGAGCCACTTCCACTAGTTCCATTTCCGTTTCCTGGGCCATTACCCGCACCGTACCCACCCCCTATGCCTGTACCAGTGCCTGAGCCGATTCCCGAGGCGGCACCTCCTGCCCCAGTACTAGTACCACTACCATTCCCAGAGCCTGAGGCCGAGCCTCCGCCAGTTCCAGATTCACCTATGACAGTACCGGAACCTACGCCACTTCCACTCATACCACCCATATTCGTGCCAGTTGGACCAGAAGGTCCGGTTCCGTTGGGGCCACCAGCCGAGGTCAACAGTTGTGCGCTCCAGGTTCCCATTTGCGGCACACTTGGATAAACACTGCCTACCAACAAGCAAGTGCCTCCGTTAGTCTCCATGTAGGAGACTCCAGCACAAGGATTGGCTTGATAGTAGTGCATTGAGTTGTACATGTCGCACGCATTGATACAATTCGTGAAGGATGTCTGAGGCTGTGATGCAAGTGGTTTCGAGGAGTACAGGGTGTTGCAGATGATGCTGTAAAGAAGACCGTAATAATCGACATGGGTCTCACCATCCGACGCCGGGCACGTAGGGGCAGCAGTGCTCCCCGAGCCAGTTCCACTGCCTGAGCTCGTGGCCGAGCTGCCACCCAAGCCAGTACCAGTTCCAGATCCCTGAGGAGATCCCGAGCCTCCAGAGCCAGAATTACCATTTCCAATTCCGCCTGAGCCTACACCAGAGCCAGTATTGCCGCCTCCAGGGCCTAAGCGAAAATGTCAGCTTCTCTATTCACGTTTCAAACAAGGACTTCACACCTGTGCCAGATCCTGAGCTGCCTTGGTTGCTCGCCGAGCCAGAACTTCCCCCAAAGGATCCACTGGGGCTTCCACTTCCAGGTCCAGAGCCGCTTGCACTACTGCCGCCATTCCCGACGCTTGCTCCAGTCATGCCACTCCGTGTTGGACAAGTCAAAGGTGTTGGACACGTAGTGATTGTATGCGTTGTAAAAACAGTTTTCGTACCCTTTGGACGCTTTGTGCACACTTTACTTCCAGGTGCGGTACCACCAGAGCTCGCTCCCGTGACGATTGTCGGAGTGAGACCGCAAGTATGGCAAAGAGACGCCCCCACCGATGCTCTCGTTGATGACGATTGACAAGCTGGACAGACGGTTATAGTGACTGTATTTTGCTGCGACGTAGACTGTTGACTAGTCTGAGGACCTTGGCAAGTAAAGCATGGCGGTGTAGAAGTTCCAAACCCTCCAGTGAAGCCACTGTAGGGGATCGCAGAGTTGTTGCTTCGTGAAGAAGGGTAGCTTGCGATGGGTATGGACGAGTTAGGATAGTAAGCGGTTGGCTGTGAAGTCACTGCGAGCCCAATTAACTTAGATGAGGCGAACACTGGGCCTGAATTACTTGGTATCGGCTGGACGCCTTCACCAGTGTAAAGACTTAGCAGGATCGCGAATACCGAATTTGGATCATTAGTACCAGTACCGATAATGGACTGCTTCAAATGACATAATTGAGAAGATGGATTGTAGGATACGCCAATGCAGGACCCAGATGCGGTGCACCCGCTAAGACAAGTCGCCAGGGATGAGTATTGATTTGTTTCCAAATCTCCGCCCGCATGATCTGTGCTACAAAGGAGTTCGTACTGTTGGCCGTAATTGTCGGTGTAAACAGTGTTGTTACCGGAAGGGCAAATACCAACGGAGGGTGATGACCAAGCGGAGGTTGGTGTAGATGTAGTTGAATTTCCCATCGAGATACTCGGGAAACCGCCTACTGGTCCGCTCCTTAGTCCGAAAACTGTTCCAGAGCTATTGAACGGTGAACCAGCCAGGCTACCATACAGCTGACAAGTTATGCCTGTGTAAGCAACTCCAACGCAGCCCGTCACGGAGTCGCAGAGAGCCGCGCATGAAGCAAACGAAGGCTGTTGAGTAGCTCTACGTACCTTCATCTTATACTCAGATCCATCTAAAGGTGTGGCCCCTTGATTAAGATTGCACGTGACATTGTATCGAACACCGTTGCAGTCGACGTACGTCGTACCATTGTACATTGGACATAACGATGAAACAGATGAGCATGAAGCTGACGCAGCAGAGGAAGTGGTACTACTTGCGTATTGTCCCGTCGAGAACATACTAGTATTGGCCAACAACATTGATGTCGAACTCAGGGGGGTCGTCGAGCTCGACAAAGCTCCCGATGGAAACCCAGATCCACTGGATAACGAAGCAGGACTGGAAGATGATGATCCCAAAGCTGTAGATACTGGCCCCGAACTTGCAGTTGGAGAAACTTCCGAGGCGCTCGAGTATCCACGCATAGCGAAATCGACACCTTGGGCCGCTTGTCCAGGATTGAGCGAGGTCGTAAAGTAGCAATGTCCTGGACCGGAGCCGCTGAGGTAAGAGAAGGCAATGCAACCAGGCTCATTGTCACACGCGGAAAAACAGTCTGAAAAGCTGTTCACCAGCATGTTCCCAAGATCGCCTCCACCATGATCATAATTGCATTGGACGGTATATGCATCACCATTTGCATCGGTGTAAATGGCATTATTAGTGCTGAGCTGAGCACAGGATCCTGTCCCTGCTGAATTGGCGGAACTGGTCGTCAAAGAAGACGATGAGTTCGCTGACAATGGCGATGGACTTTTAATGGAGGATGGAGTAGCAGAAGAAGAGAGCACAGAGTTACCAGATAGAGAAGTGGCAAAAGACGGTTCTATCAGATTAGTTCCACCTAGTGTCGAAGAATAGGATGAACCGGTACTCGACGGTATCGTAATTATGCCCGAAGAAGCCACTTGCGGACTCGAAGTCAGTATGTAGGAAGAGCTCAAGACACTGCTGCTGCCACTTGCGCTCGAGCCACTTGCACTGTCGCTGATGGTACCGATTCCGCTACTACTGCTAGTCAGGCTACCGCTTACCGTGGTCGAGGACGTCAGCGAGGTGCTCGTAGTAGACCCCGAATATGGAGAGGAGGTCGAACTTGTAGGCGTAGCCGAGCGGGTAGAGATGACTCGGTCGGTCGAGGAACTTGAACCGCCACTGTAAACGATCCGAAGAACTGCAAAATTGGTAGCCGAATTATCATAAGTCGACCCCAACATGCTCTTCAGATAGCAAGTGCCGCCTTGAATTACATAACTCACGGCTACGCATTTGGACGTAGTCCCGCATAAGTCGACACAGGACTGAAAGTTTGGTTGCGTAGTGACATCTCCAATTCCCTGGCCATCACTGTCCGTAGCACAAAGGATCTCGTAACTGTTACTGCTGCTGTCGAGATACCCAGTGCCATTGCTTGCAGGACAACTCAGAGCTCCGGAGGCACTCGTAGAAGAACTTGAAGTCGTTAGGGTCGAAGAGAATGTCGGACTTGCGCTAGTAGGGCTCGAAAGGGGTATGCTACTCGAGGATGAGGTACCACTTGGAGCATTCAGGGTGTTGGAACCAGTATAGATGGATGATGAACTCATGCTGGACGTAACACTTGAGGCTATTGAGGATGAAGGAGACGGCGATACTGATGTGGACGATGTTGTCGACCGGCCCATCCCAAGCGAGATGGATGACAGTGTTGATGTGCTCGCCGCAGGGATTGTAGAAGTGCTTGGACAAGCGGTGTCAGACGAGACCACAGAGGTCGGTCCACTCTGCATTTGATATACGTTCAGCGAGTTGATCAACCAGTAGGCTTCTGTGAAGTTAGTTGGGTTATTAGCAACCCAATTGATACATGATCCCATCGAGCCTTGATTAGCAGTTTGAGGACAGGAAGTCGACCCATAAGCGTTGCCTGCATAGTCACCACAGAAGGTGTTATCAAAGGTAATACTATGGGAACCGAAGTGATCGTCAATGGCACAGTAGGAATTCGGACAGGAGCCAGCGAATGCAGCCATAGGCAATCCGAATTGCGATACATCGGGATATCCTGCAGTTATACTCGAAGGGATTGATCTTCTTGCGAAAAACCAGGTTTTTATTGCACTAGAGGTCCATTCCATGGCATATACACCTCCTTGGTTAGCGTTGAAGCCGGTGCCATAGTTGTTCGGGGTCGCATTGTTGTTAGCATATGAACCACAACCAGAATTTGATCCAGAATAGATGTAGCAGTTGTTGGTTTGAATTGAGCCGGTCTCATTAAGCCCGGATATTGTGCAATTATCGCTAGTATGCAGTGACATAAGGTTGGCATTATTGACATTGACGCCTTCGATGATGTCTACATTAGGTTAGCTATCAGACCTAATTTGTCGAATAAAAACTCAACATGCCAATTTCACCGTGACTTGGCCAATCCGGTCCAACAGTCCAAAACGCGGGCCATGTTCCACAACCATATGGCATGTGATTAAGATCAAGAATGAACAAGCCATGGGTGTAATTGTTATTGCTTGAGATTCTCACACTCGGTCTTCCGGCACCGTTCGTTGGATATGTGTGCAAGGTGTCGACTCCCATGTAAATGCTACTAGCATTTGTAGAAATATAACCATTGTTTTGAGCAATTGCCTGGTTGACGTATCTTCGCACAGTTAGCATGATTCCTGCCCCGAAACTTGCGCACTACGGACTGGACATAGCCATGGGTTAGATCTGGGTCCTGGTGTCTGTTAGTGGAACTTCCAGCCTCGGTGCCAGTCGGGACCTGCAGTGTAGAAAGTGAACTTGCTGAAGAAGTTATTGGGAGTGTAGCTGTCGATCAGATAGTATGGACCCGAGTTTCCGCCATTGTAAGTCGTCTGTCCCGAGACAAGCTGTGCACTGCAAATAAATAGGAGACATCCCCTCAGAAAGAGTGATGAGGAGGACATGGTCCCTATGTCATCAATTCAATTACTTTTGAAGAAATCTTGGGCATTGAAAGAAATTCTGGTGAGAGATCATGAAATCAAGGCGGGTTGAGAGATATCGCGCGTTGTTATGAGGTCTGCATTCCTGGCACGCCAGGTACAATATAACATTCCATCAAATGCCATAGCGAAACCATGCCTTTATTCTCTACTCATAATCAAAATGCAGAGATCCTAAGCTGTTGCTCCTGCCATGGAGCAGTGCCGGACACGAACACGCCACCTCCGAAGCCATGGAGAACAGCGTCTTTGTCCAGACGGACCTCAGCAAACAGAGGAGCACTTTATCTTTCCTAAACTGGATTAGAGTATCAACTTCCTGGTGGAGCATGGGTTTCAAAATAGTCGGGGCTTGCTGAGAACGCGAAAGACGAGCTTTTTCCGTGAGGTTATGCTAGCTTGGCTAAGGTCCGATCGCTTTGCATCGCTGTGCCGGTTGAAGTATTCTCCCATCTCCATCTTAATGCTCACCAGTTCTCCGAAGATGCCTCAAGCAGCCAGAGCCAGGTGTTCGGGTCAACAGTAGATGATGCTACGCGAGATGTCAATACTGGAATGTGAACCACGATCCAAGTATCCCAATACTCTAGACGAGCGAAGTGGGGTCATTGTTGAACCACCAAAGACCCGAGCACGGCTTTGGGCAACGTTACCGAAAGCACTTCCATTGAGGAAAGCGATATGTAGCGAGAATCAGTTCCACTTCGTACCTTCCGCGCTAAGCGATTTCATATAATGATGACATTGGGTGAGACACTGGTGGTAGATAGCCACCAAAAGGAGTCGGTCTCAGCCGCAAATGATGTCACGCTCCGCTCTTGTCGTCCTCCCTGGGCAGGCACGGCAGGTACCACCTTGTATTACCTTCCAATGCTTTTCCTCCTTCCCCCATTACGCATGCAAAGTGCCACTTTCTCTTTCAGCATCAGGAAGCGATGAAGTGCTCGCATTGGAAACACGATACGCCATGCAGGCAGCCTGAGCAAATACAATGGCGTTCATTTAGGGGCCGCCAGGGTCTCAGTGATAAGACCAAATGAAGCGCCTCTTCCTGCGGGAGCCGGGCAATTCAGGCTGACCTTCTTGACCCAACATGATCTGCATTACTCTATATCGGCCACGTTCTACCACGCCCTGAGGCACGGCTTAGAGATTCTGTCTTCACACACTCCAGCCACTGATGGCTTCTGGCAACTTGTATCCCTTTGAGCTGAATCGCGTCAATCTTCCCTGTGATTCTGCTGCTGCAGCACAAGCCAAAGTTTACATCGGTCGTATGATCCGGCCTCAGATCATTCGTGAAAGTTCTCACCTGCTGCTCAACTTTAAACCGATATACCTTGATTGGCCAGATGCGACCTAGTTTTTGCATCTGCGATCTACACAAGGCTGTTTGGGGCCTGAAACAACTTCCCGAAGAGTCTGAGTATTTGCAGCGCTGGAAGCTGATCGACAAACTTTTTGCTGCTTCTTCAATCCGCTGTGTAAGACCAGTCCAATAGCTGACTTTAGCGCTTCCCTAGATATTGAGGTGTCAAAACTTGGCTTGACGGCACAGTCATCCAATCATGGCTTCCCACAATATCTTCAAGTAAGACCCATGCCTGAAGATCTTTCGAGCTACAATCAAAACGTAGCCTGTGTGACAAGGCTCACTAATTGGCCGGTGGGATGTAATCTCGACAACTTGACAAAGTGGGCATAAACCGCGTACGTAAGTAAAGATTTCAGCGACTACAAAAGAGTATCAAAGGATCTCAGTGAAAGTGATTCGTACCATTTTTTTCTTCAGATTCTCCAGGAGAGAACCAAAATCCAACTGCTTTCGCTCAATTAGAAATTTTAACGATGCTTCACACAACATTCGCTCTACTCTTTACCTCTCTGACGGCAGGGACGTCAGCCATGGTCCTCCGAGATACTGGTTCCCTACTAGCTCGTGCTGGAACAACAAACAATACCTGCCAAACAATGGATATGGTCACAATGACTTTCTTCGGCTGGCCAGACAACTCTCCGCCTGGTGCTGGAAAGGCCTATACGTGCCCCGGCCGGGGGCCCACTTCAGGCGGGACCGGCGACTACGACGACCCGGTGACAATCGCCACTGCTATTGGCGAGCTTAACGTGTGCGATACCATCTATATCCCCTACCTAAAGAAGTATGGCATTTTCGAGGGTTACTGCCAGGACTGCATTGACGACTGGAAGGAGAGAAAACGCCGCATTGATATCTGGACTGGCAGTAGCCAAGAGGGAGGTGGCGAGGACCAAAACACTTGTGAGAGGAAATTTACACCAACCGCTGCGTCGCAAACTATTATCCGTTATCCTCCACGCGGACTTGACGTGAATAAGGGCTCTCTTTACGACAAAAATACTCAGCCGACTTGTCACAAGGACACTCAAACGTTTTCAAACTACAATGCCGAATCATACTGCCACTAGGATTTGCGTAGCAAGGTGATGGTGCATGCCTTTCAGGTCCCGTCGTGGGTGGCAGTCGGTGACACGCCGTACTCAAACTTTCGCTACCTTCCAATTTCAATGTCGCAAGAACAGCAACGTCGTGGCAGCGTCTACTCCAATATTCCCGTTCAGGGCAGTAGTCGATATCTTGAGTTGATGGAACCCTCGACTCAAAAGTTGGCAATATTTCTGTTTGGCCCAAGGCTACGATCAGCAGAACAATTTCAAGGCTTGAAATGATGAATCTCAACACACACCGCAGGAATAATTTTAATAATTGGCACGAGGGTTAAGCCATGGTGCCATTCTATACATGATCATAGTACAAATATATACAAGGACAAGACAGTGTTCAGTCATTCATCCCTTCCGCGTTCGTGATCGATATTAGACTCCATCGGTTCAATTTTCTCTTTGGGCAGGTTCGCCAAGCAAGGTGCATAGAACAGTTGACCACTCCAAGCGCCTCTGGCCGTTCCGGCAGCTACCACCAACCAAAGTAATACAACAGCCACGCTAAAGATGGTACCGAGGACCTTGAAGAACTTGCTTGGCATGATGACGCCGAATTTGATGGTGCTTGCAGCATAGACCCCAAGTGGAAACGTAAATCCCCACCAGCCCATGTTGAAAGGGAATGGTCGGCATTGATAGATGGTAGCAATAGCAAAAGCAAACCAAATAAGTCCAAAGCCCCACATGATAAGGGATATGAAAATTCCAAGAACATAGGCCACATCTCCAGCAAGCTGCAAACTCTCGAAGAGGTGAACCTTAGGAAAAACCTGACTGGCGACCTGACCCAAGTTGAGGATTGTGTAGCCACCCATGCCCAGTGGACCCAGTGGTAAGAAAACAGATACGATGACCTCCCTTGGTGGTAACTTGTGGAGGGCTAGGCGCTGATAGTATATCACTAGTATTGTCATTGCCAATGGTGTTGCCATTCCCCACATCACATAAGACGTGAGAAGCGTGCCGAGAGCATGGTCAGGGTTGGATAGGAGTCCGGCGATCTCGGCCCCAGCGCCGGACGCCACGATCGTGGCTGCAACAGGCAGAAGCTGTGCAGCCGTGATACGATCGAGCGATTGCTGATGAGATTGAGACATTAGCAGTGTAGGGAGGGACACCGTCACCGCTACGGCCGCTACCGTATCAATCATCCAGCATACCCAAGCGAACGTCACGGACCATGGACCCCAATATGGGCAACACAGAGACATCCAGCTCTCGACCAGAGTTGCAAACCCCATAGGTATGGTTCCCAGGAATAGCGAATTCGTACTGTCGGCAATCATGACCCTCCAAATTTCGGGATATAGCGTGTAACGCAGAAACGAAACTAGAAAGGCGGCCGAGAACAGGATTGCATTAAGACCAAAGAAAGCGACAGAAAGCCAGTAAAGCCAGCTTCCTTGGAATGGTATTGATACGAGAAGTATCGACACTATTCCAGTTCCCATCGTGACAGAGAACCATGATGGAGTAAAGTTTCGGACGACCCGTCGCCAACCAATGTCGTACTTCGTTAATTTCGATGTCGTCTTTCTAGAGATGTTCACTTCTTGTTTGCCAGTAAAGTCGAATCCCTGAACAATATCATGATGCGCTTGGCGATTTTGTGTATGTTCTAAAGGAATAGATTGACTGACTGGTGCAGTCATGGCTGGGTTGTTCGATGCCATCTTCTGAAGGTCTTCGTTCGCCATTGTTCCTCATTCTCACTTGTCCACTTGGTTGCAATGTAAGTGAAGCCCAGAAAAGGCTTTCTGCCTTTGGGAAACAAGGCTTTTAGTTCCATTCTAGAATCTTTTATGACGGCAATAAAGGCTAGTACTTCGTGGGCCAGATTTTATGCTCACATCAGCCTCGGCTACTCTGAACAGTGGCGACCGCGCGACCACGACCGCATGCTCTACCGTACCCGGATAAATGTTATCCCGAGAATCTAGGAGGACCCTGCTTACGATGGTGATGAGAAAACGCCACAACACATTCATCATGATTAGAATGATTCAAAGCTAATTAGATTTCAAAAACCAAGTCTCGTTAGCTTTTCTCAAATTCTAATATCCTGTCATCGCGGAGAAATTATGAGAAGGAATATCTCGCCTTCTGGGAAAGTGTTCTCGCTTCTTAGTCATCAACTTGCTGGGGCGTCGACATTTCGCTTCGGAAAAGTTCGTTCTTCACTAAATCATGGTGAAATCATATAGAAAGTACGAGCATGCGGAAACATTCGGGACTGTCACCTCTGGACTCTCAAACGTTGTCTGGTCAACATCGGAAAGTGTTACGGGCATTCGCGACGCCGGTGCTGGTCAGGCCTATGTCGGCGCAAACGAAGAAGTTCTCTGCTGGGATGTCAAGACAGGCGGACTTCTCAACAGATGGAGAGATAGCGAGTGTGGTGCAGAGGTGACAAGTATCTCCCGAAGCCGTGCGGAAGAAGACATTTTCGCTGTTGGATATAGTGATGGCAGTATCAGAATATGGGACTCCCGCACTATAAATGTGCTCCTTAGTTTTAACGGACATCGATCTGCAATAACGCATTTAGTTTTCGATCAGACCGGCTCACGTCTTGCAAGTGGATCCAGAGACACAGATATCATCATCTGGAATCTGGTCTCGGAACTTGCAGAATTCAAGCTTCGGGGACACAAGGATCAGATCACAGGCATACAATTTATCCAGACGAGGCGAAAATTCAGCGAAGAGCCCCATTCAGATGAGGGTGTCGAATTGGCTTCATCAGACGAAGACGAGTCATTTGAAGAGAGCTTCCTGCTGTCGACAAGCAAGGACGCCTTGATTAAAATCTGGGACATTTCAACTCCTCACTGCATCGAGACTCATGTTGCACAAACAAGTGGTGAATGTTGGGCTCTTGGTGTTTCAAGTGATGGACGGGGTTGCATCACGGCCGGAAATGATGGAGAGCTCAAAGTTTGGTCTCTGGACCTTGATGGGCTGGCAGAAGCAGCACTTCGAACCACTGAAAAGAAAGGGCAACAGTATCTGCATGAGCAAGGCAATCTACATCGACAGGGTAAAGATAGGACCGTTGGTATTACGTTTCACCCGAGACTGGATTACTTTGCCGTCCACGGATCGGAGAAGGCCGTGGAAGTGTGGCGCATTCGCGGAGAAGATGAGATAAAAAGGCATCTTGCTAGGAAACGGCGTAGAAGGCGCGAGAAAGCTGCGGCTTCTGGAGAAATCCCACCAGGAGAGGATGGCGTAGATCCGAAAAATACTGATATCTCTTCGGCTGACGTAACAGAGGTCTTCGTCCCAGACGTTATTGTGCGAACGAGTGGAAAAGTCCGTTCGCTCAATTGGATAGCTGGCAAAGGCAGAAAGTCTCTCCACATGGTCATCGCAACCACGAACAACCAGATGGAAGTGTATCAGGTTACGACTAAGGAGGGTAATAAAAAAGCAGCAAGCGCAGAGCCCTCAGAATACCAGAGGACTTACTCTGTCGAAATTCCTGGTCATCGGACAGATATCCGAGCAATAGCTTTGAGCTCTGACGACAGAATGCTCGTCACAGCTTCAACAGGGTCACTGAAACTCTGGAACGTTCTGACGCAAAGCTGTCTGCGGACACTGGACTGTGGGCAAGCGCTTTGCTGCTCTTTTCTTCCCGGTGACAAGATTGTACTCATTGGCACCAAGACCGGCGAGCTGGAGCTTTTCGATATCGCTACTTCCACACTCTTAGATTCCTTCCAGGCTCATGATGGGGCGATATGGACTCTACAGGTTCATCCTGATGGACGCTCAGTTGTGACAGGAAGCGCAGATAAATGTGCCAAATTCTGGAATTTCAAGATCGTTCAAGAAGAGATTCCTGGCACTACACGGACTACGCCACGACTGAAGCTTGTCCACAATCGAACTTTGAAAGTGACAGATGACATCCTCAGCATTTGTTTTTCTCCCGATTCTCGACTTCTAGCTGTTTCGACCCTGGACAATACTGTCAAAGTATTCTTTGCTGACTCATTGAAGCTTTTTCTCAATCTCTATGGGCACAAACTTCCGGTCCTTGATATCTCAATATCTTCTGATAGTAAACTCATTGCGACATGTAGCGCTGATAAGAATGTGCGGCTTTGGGGTTTGGATTTTGGTGATTGCCACAAAGCTTTTTTCGCGCATCAAGACAGTATTTTGCATGTCGATTTCATCCCGCACCCAGTAGAAAGAGACGAGACGCACCTATTCTTCAGCGCTAGTAAGGATGCAACTCTCAAGACCTGGGATGGCGACAAATTCGAACAAGTACAGAAACTGACTGGTCACCATGGTGAAATCTGGGCTATGGCTGTTTCAAGAACAGGCGAAAAGGTAATTACGGCTTCTCATGACAAGAGCATACGAGTTTGGAATGTCACCGATGACTTCATTTTCCTTGAGGAAGAACGGGAGCGGGAGCTTGAAGAGATGTACGAATCTACGCTCATGACGTCTCTTGACCGCGATGCCCGAGCCAACGAGGTCGACGGCGACCCTGAAAATGGAACGGACGTTGCAGCTGCAACACAACAGACAATGTCAACGCTTACGCATGGCGAACGACTTTTAGAAGCCCTCGAGATGGCGCATGAAGATCTGAAGATTATGCGCGAATATGACTCCCAAAAAGCGGTGAACCCGTCTACCGCGCCACCACAAAGGAATGCAACACTCATGGCCTTGAATGTCTCCGCCGAAGAGCACATCCTTAAAACGATTTCACGGATTCCCACCCCAGCTCTTCACGACGCCCTCCTTGTACTTCCCTTTTCCGCCGTCCCTCCACTCTTCACCTTTATCGCTATCTTCCTAGAGCGCCGCGTGGAGCCGGAGATGGTTTGGGGTGTCTGTCATTTCGTGCTGAAGACTCATCATGAGCAGATTGTTGCTACCAAAGCACTGAAGATGGATCTGATGAAGATTCAGAAGGAATTTTTCGAATGGGTGGAGGAAGAGGAAGCGAGAGTCGGCTTCAATGTTGCAGCCTTGAAGTGGATTGAAAAGGAATTGGAGTCGAAGCAAATTGGAGGCGTCGAAGATGATGATGAAGTTGAGGATTTACCTGACAAGGGAAGGAGAAAAAGGGCATTTGCCTCTATCGTCTGACACTGAGAAGTATGTTGCTGAATTCTTGATTGAATACCTTCTCGATGCGTATAGATTATGTATATCAACACTGTAGCCTTCTTCTGAGGGTATTCCCAATAACAGTAGAGTACCCGCGTACTGCAAACTCCAAGAGCCCGCCAACGCCACGCTAAGCCAGCACAATATAAAGTAAAGTATGCTTTACGCCCCATCCTCAATCCCTCCCATAAGTAATCTTCCCTCTCTTCGCCGGCCTCCCCTCCTCATCCTCCTCCTTCTCTCCACCCTTCTCCACCGCCGCAGCCGCCACCCCTCCACCCCCCTTCTTCTTATCCTTACTCCGATTCCCCCCGGCCCCCTTCCCCACCTCACTCTTCGGCGTATCTCTACTCCCCCCCATCGACCCCTCCCTCGGCGTCGCCCCCTGCCCTCCACTCCTCGGCG
>ML991902.1:0-29335 GCA_010094025.1 Viridothelium virens | reverse complement strand
ATCTTCTTTAAGGATCCAATCTCGCAGGAAGTCCTCTTGATTTGGAGATAATCGCTGTTCATGTTAATAACTTTTCTGGCGTATTTAGTATCCGTGGAGTCGTCTTCTGAGTGTAGTTCGCGGGACGCCGTACGCGTCAGCAGCTGAATTAATAGGTAAAGAAATACCTGCATCAAGATCTGCAGAAGCAGCTGCCATAGCAGCTTCACGGTCGTACATATTCACGCGCGTTGAGGTAGTTGATTTGGTGGATGAATTAATTGAGTTGGATGCGGGGGGTGCGCCACTACTAGGTTGCGCCGGATCTAGGTGGTTTGACTTACTATACCTAATCAGGCAACAGGCTCGCTGCCTCGGTTGAGTAAGGTAGGCTGAGCCAATGGCCGTGAACACCACCAAATCTGACCCAGATTAACCTTTGTGCAGTCTCAGGTTCGCCATATCTCAACCACGCAGCCTCAACGTGGACTGCTGCCACAAGTGGAGTACGATATGTTCCTAGCCTGAAGCCCACTTGGATGCTAGCATCCTCAGGATTGGCCATGGAAGACATCCCATGAGCAGAGAACACGATGCCCTTCACTACCTCACATACTTCAATCCCGATTGCGATGGCTTTAGTGGTCTATGGTTACGATAGAAGCCAAGACTTTGCATTTTACCCTTGCAAAAAGCAGACCCACACTCATAAATCAGGCGCGACTTCGACTCACGGCGATCGAATAGACTTCTTCGGGAGATCAGTACGCCTCATTCTTGTGACGCCCAGAAAGCACATGTTCCGAATGAGGGCGGCTACGACCCCAGCCGCACCAGGCGAAATATGTGCACACATCAGGCAAAGACCTCGCATGACTGGGAGTAACTGCTCAACGTTTGTGAACACTCTAAATGGCGGGTCAGGTATCGTTTGACGATCTCGGGCGCAAACTTCGCTGCCTTGCTATGAGCTTGCTGCTTTTTTAAGAATGCGGAATCTCCATGGGCTTTTGAGAGCCTTCGCCTTAATGCCGTGAAATCGCGGCCCTAGAGTTATTCAACGTCAAATACGCTAATGGCTGATCCTCTGTCTATCGCCGCCAGTGCCCTGGCAATAGGAGGAGCCGCAACGAAGACTTGTGAAGCGATTCGAATGCTTTGGTCGCTTCGACACGCCGACCAAGATCTTTGTGACTTAACGAACGAAGTATGAATAAACCAGTCTCACTGTCTTACTCCGAACTCATCAAATACCAGCTGGCGGCATTTAACGATGCTTTGCAAAGTATCGAATTGACATTGCAAGTCATCGCACAGTCACACCGTGACACAACAGTGGTTTCTGGCTTACTTCACCGTCTTGAAGATGTTTGCGAGCAAGCAGTCAGACCTCTTGGTGAGCTTCAAAGACTGAGTGAAACGAAGCTTAGAAGACACCAGGATAGGCAGCCGCTGCAAGCAGCGAAATGGGCCTGGATACGACAGAAGAAGGTCATTCACAGGCTGCAAAATCGCCTTCGAAGTGCGAAAGAATCCTTGGCACCCCTACTGCTTGCTCTTATCGCCCATTCGAGCGTTTTACAGATGTATCTACTTTTTGCTGCCGCTTTAACCGCTTGCTAACGAGTGCACTAGGAATCTTATCGACACGGAAGGCTCTGCTAGCCGATACAAAGAGCAGATAGCCGTTCTCAAAAAGCCAGATGATAGTGGATGGATTAAAAGTTCTACTGCTCTCCCTCTCCATGTAGGTGAGGAATTCTACGGGGATATCGCCAAGCAATCCAGCTATACACCAGGCGAAGTTGTCGGTGGACTCCATCGGCGGAGCTCACCTGCATGGCACGAAGGACATGACTTGCCAGAATCGGTCATCCTCTCGAGATACCAAAGTGATAACCACTGCGAGCGCTTCTGTGCATGTCGATGTCATGTCGACACTCAGCTACGAACGCCGCAATGGTTACGATACATTGCAGGATCGCTGATTTGCCGCACAAACTTCACATTTATCCTCACTCGAAAGAGTTGTGATCATCGCTTGTGCTCCCAAGGAGGGCCTTTGGCATTGAGGCTGTCATACCTCACACCCTATTGGGCACCAATGCAGGCTATCAGTTTCCAAGCCATGGGCACGAGCCTCAGCGGTCCGTTTGCAACCATGCGCTCACTAAGGATAATTCCTAGAGATGCCCCAGTATGGGCACTCATACAGTGCGGCGCTACTGAAAAGTTACAGCTACTGTTCGATAGGGGTGAGTTCTCACCATTCGATTCTCTTGATGACGGGACCTCGCTTCTTCACGTACGTCCACCATTCCAAAATTTGGGCTTAATGCCAATGACTGAAACGTCACAGTATGCGGGATCGAATGGTAGAACTGGCATGTGCGTGTTTCTCATACGAAATGGCGCTGACAAGTATTTTCGGGATTCCCACGGAATGTAAGCAATATTGATCTCCTCGTTCTCTCTGATCGAATATCTTTTAGCTTATAGTCAATTTTCTACCAGAGCCGCAATACAACCAGGTCTCGATCTGTTCCTGAAGAATGGACTCTCGGGTGTAGCCGGCTTCGACTTATTTTCAGAGGAAGCGTTCTCAGATAATCAGGGCTTCACCTTCCTCCATCGAATCATTCTCGGCCATTGCCCAATCGACCTTAACGAGCATCTCCGCCATAGCCCTACGGGTAATCTGGATGTTTTTGACAGCAATCGACGTACGCCACTGCTCTGGGCAGCATGGAGTGGAAGAGTCGACTATGTACAGCTTCTAGTAGACTATGGAGCCGAAGTCGAACACAAGGACCTCGAACATGAAAGCGCACTCAGTAAAGCATGTAAGGCCGGCCATATCGAATGTGCTAAGACGCTGCTGAAAGCTGGAGCCTCTCCGCACACAGGGAATTGCTACCATGTGCAGCCGATTCACTATGCTAGTCAGCAGAAACACCATATCGCAATTGGCCTTTTAGATGCCTTGCTAAAGCATGGTGCAGATGTGAACGCGAGAACGGACAGCCTTGCAACGCCCCTACATTTTGCAGCGAGCTCTGGGGTCGCGGAGAATGTGGACTACTTGATCCAACATGATGCAAACTTGCAAGCACGGAACAGATCTCATTTGGATGCGTCACTTCTGGCCCTAGCTAATTGGCATAATGATCTGTTCTGCTACCTTGTAAGACTTGGAGCAGACATACAACCGTCTCCCGGCAGCGTGCTGAACGTTCTGCATTTGGCCGCCTGGGGAGGCTCAGATGACAGCTGGACTACGATTGAGGAAGCCGTACGAGACGATCGACTATGTGGCACGAATCTCAATATGTGGCACAATGAACATATTATCTGGGATTGTCTTGACAAATGCCGTCCCTTTCGCTCCTACAACGAACGCCAGACTGAGGAGACGGACTATGCTAATATAAGAAAAATTCAAAAGACTCTTCAAATCTCGCTGAATGAGTTGGAACCGAAGAAACTTTCTGGATATGGCTAGTGACTAATTTTCTAAATATCTCAAATTCTAGTGCAAGTAACACGGTACGTATCATAGCAGCCATTTCATCCCTCATGCTTTATACTCATAGTATCAAAAAATCAAAAGCGGATCTCTCGGAAGCCACATTGTTATCCACTATTATACTATGGCGACTGAAGTCACATGTTCCTCAAATCTTGTCTTGCTTGGCCACTCCATTGCCGCGAAATCCCCTCACAGCGCTTTCGGGTCACAAAGCCATTCGCATACATCGTATTCATCTCAGTGCGAATCCATCGCTTCGAATTGGGCTTTGGGCGGCTGCCAAGGGTCGACGCTTCCGCTTGGCGGATCACCCGGCTTCCCTGGACCAATGGAGTCACTGGGATCGTAAAAGGAAGCCTCAGTATGTTCATGCCGCGAATGGGCCATCTGGTATCCTTCAAGCTCGGTAATCAAGACGTCGAACGCGTGGACGTTATCGTACAAAAAGTCATCTGCTGTTTCTTCGCCACCTACGATCCAGTTAATGTCGATCTTTGATGCCTAGCATTCTATTGGAATTCTGACCTGCATCGTTGATGCTAAGCAGTGGACCTTTGGTTGCTTTATGTATCATATCATCGAGCCATGGTCCCATTCCACGATGATCTTTGTCGTTACCCGACATTGGAAGAATCTGATTAGATCCAAACGACTCGATGACGCCGTCGCTCCTGGTACGCTTTAGCAAAGGCTGCTCTAACAACGTACGAGTTCCGCACATCATACTTCAAAAGATCCGCTCCTCGACGGTATGGTCCAAATGCTTGGTCTATTGAATTGTCGCAAATTGTTGCGCGAGACCACTCACGGCTAAGGAAGTAGAGTGTGAGCTGAAGAATGATCGGATGAACTTCAGTATACACGAAAGACAATTTTCAAGAATGTCGGCCAGATTTTCCAAGAGGTTATATGCGACATAACGATCGTTCAATGATCCTCTTATACTCATTTACGCGACGAACGGTCTCTACCCGGAGCCCCTCAGAGGTCCTCTACATTCAAAGCTTGATGCATCTTATCGATGGATCAAACACTAAAGATTCACTTCATCGCCCTGGGTTGCATTTGAGCACGCGCCCTTACAGTGTCTGTGGGCGCGTTTGCACTTCGTCATTGCGGGCGCCCTCGCATCCGGTCATCGAGGGCGCACTCTCCTTCAGACTAAGCGGTGTCCGATATTGACGCAGACCACCACAACCCAAGACCTCTCATCTCAACCAATTTGGTGTTTTATGCTTATCTCACTATTGGCTTTGCGAAATCTATGAAACCTTCTATAGTAGCTATTATATAGCAAGATAAGAGGTGTAGGAGGTGTACAAGGTGTAGGAGGTGCGGTAGTAAAGGAGGTTTTGGGGTGTGATGATCCGTGTTAAAATTGGATATGTCTTAGTCTGAAGGAGAGGCGCAGTCGCCCTTTGCGGACGGTGCCATCGACTAATCGGGAGGGCAAACCGAAAATTCAAGTTTACGGCCCTGTCAGTACTCTCTGAAAGTCAGCGAACGCTATTCTGATAGCAACACGGACCTAAAAATGGGGCGCAAATGCATAATAGGTACAGGCCTAGTGTGAGTCACCACGAGGGGCGAGGAACATCAAAAGATACTCTCTGCTCATTTCAAACCCGTAATCCTCTCACACATGAGTTATTGGGACCGAAACAGCTTAGTATCTCATCATCACATGATTTTCAAGGCTCTGAGAACTCTAGTATTCATGATCATACAGCCACCGGAAGCCAGGCTCGGTAGCGCGACTAAGCGCGATCTCTAATGACGAGAAGAAGTTTGTTTATGGGGAGGAAGCTATTTAGCTTGCCTTTGGCGAGGTTTTTCAAGAGAGCTGAGGCGGCCCAGAGATTGGAAACGATGAGGATACACAGCACTGCAACGCATCGACGCAACCATGACGTTATTACTTGCGCTATCGAACCCATATTCGACATTTCTTTAGAATCTGATGATTATTTTGGTCATCTGGCTTAGCTGAGCTTCTGAGGATCAAACTCAACAGGCACGAAGAAAAGCACTTTGCTACAAATGCTAAACTGCCCATGAAATACTATGCAAAAATGAAACAAAATATGCATGCACTTTTGAGTAAGACAATACGTGGACCGCATAACGCTTTGGAGAAGAGAAATTCACCATACATGTGGAGTCTCGGAAGAGACGCACTTTCGATTAAGAGGCAGAAGAATAGTTCTACCCAAAGTTCAGTATCTCAGCGTGATAGTTTTCAGGCTCGGACATCCTCGGATAATCCCTCCATTTATACGGCGATGGAAGTAAACATCGCCAAGTAACAAATGATTCTCGTCTTCTAGTTGTCTCATGATGTAAGGGACTCAAGCTCCTGAAAACAAGATATCCCGATCAATGTTGATGACACCGTCAAGCTCAAGCCACGTATATTCCTTCGTGGTGGAAAACATAGTTCTCGACACTCGGAGGTAGTCGAATTTAGCTCAATATATGGGGGAGATGGGTGAGTGTGGCACTCTTTTGCAGATAAAACTGAAGATCTGCTGGTCGAGGAACGACGCTAACCCCAATCGTTGAGCTCTCCAGGCTCTCGATCGGCAATTGCAGTCCTGAATACAGCTTCTGATATCTTATTGTCATACCGGTTTTTTTGTTATTGCGGCTTTGAAATGAGAAACCATCTGCCGGGCTTGCTTAAGGTCGATGAATAGCTTGTCGATAGCATCAATTAATGTACTCTGGAGGAATAAGAGATGAACCGCGTTTTCCTCGTTTTGTTTGAGCGTGTAAAAACGAGGGACTGAAGGATATCTCACGCTTGTAGGTGTTAAGTCTATGCGAAAGAAAGGAAGATCCAGTGAACGATGCTTTGATGCAGACCAGTCGGGCAACCAAGAAGGCAACTCAAGATATGACGACCACATGGATAGAGTACATAATTATACCATACCAAAGGTAAATTCTCGCTGCATGGATATACACGTCCTGCACGGAGCGGCCCTAATCATTTCTAATCTTAGATGATCAATCTTCTTTCGGAAAGCCAACGAGAGAAGGCTTTGTCAATTGATCATCGGTCTCGGATCAGAAAGAACTCCCGCAAATCCAACAGCCTTAGATTTTTCCAAGCAGTCTCTCGGTTCGCTAGACTTTCGCTAGCTATTATCGTTCAAGAGTATTCGCGTAATATCCACCCAGAGGATGTAATAGCATTCAGAAGAGTAGTTGCAGAACTTGTCTTAAGACTCTTCAAACCCTTCAAAGCAAGCCGAATAAATAATTTCTTACGGCACGATTTCTCCACCAGGCAGTGCGTGGGCACAGTAGGCATCTGACAACTCGTGGCATATCCAGAATTAGCGGAACTATGATCGTTCGGCCAGTTCGAGTATTGAGTTATCATCCAACGGAGAGAGCCGATTGCTTCCTAACGTTCAAGAAGCCTTCTTTGAGAAGATAACGACAGAAGCGCGATATATATATATATATATCATAAAGCGAATGAATCTGACACAGGCGCTCCGCCGCGTCTGAGTGATCGATGCTCCAGGAATTGAACCGCACACGACGTGAAAAGGGCCCGGCACGAATTTGTACACTCTTTTCCCTGCGAGCTGCAACCAATGGTATTCGAGAATCACCTTATCGACATGTGGTTGGGTTCCTTCGCCTAAACTTTTCTAAACTTGATTGAATTTGGTCTAAGACTCCCGGAGGAAAGCTCGTCGGAAGAAATCGCGAACCAAACTAGGTTGAACATCGAACCTCGGTTAATGGATATTCTTGAGTACACAACAAGTTGATAGCAGCAGGTAAATACGTATCCATGATTTCAATGAAAGTGCCAACTCGGAACTCTAGTGTTTCAATCCCTTGATTCCCTTCTTGTAAACGAACAGACCGGTCAATCTTCGAGAGGTTCAACAGGTTTAAGAGGCTCTCAGAGTTGATATCGTACTGACTGATTTGTCAAGGATAGAATCGAAAGCTCCACGAGAGCCACCAAAGCCGTGGTCTGAGTCCCTAGGTGATGAATGTCCTCAGTCGATTGGATCCTCCTCATTCTCAGCTTCTTGCCCTTGCGGATTTCCATGATCATTAGAGTCCTCATCATCCTTATCATCCTAAGCATCACCGTAGTCGTCGTAATTCTTGCGGTTGATCAAGACACGCTTCCGGTCGCAAGGTTTGTCGGGAGCTACCGAAGCATCCCAAGGATTCCTCCACTCAGACAAAGCTCCGCCAGCCTTCATCTGCAACGCAACATGATCAGAAAACTCATCTGTAGATTGAAATGTTGCACCACAGAATCCACATTGCAAGCAGCTGCGAGAAAGAGGAGGCTTGAGGTATATCCGTTCAACGCCTTCTTCGTCAACACATGGGTGGAACCGTTTCACGTGTAGCTTGAACTTATCAGACCTTGAGTGGAAACGACCCGGTAGTCCACCACTAAAGCTCAATTCCTTCTCTCTGCATGGTCGATCAAATCTATGCTCTGACTCGAAGTGCTCATCGTTTGGCTCTACAATGGAGCAAAAAGTACATCGCTGGCGGTTCTGGTTATCCTTCCATCGCCTGCCGATGTTGCAAACATAACCTTCATCCCGCTTCAGATGCCGTTTCAAATCACAGGGCTTGGTAAAAGTCTGGCCGCAAAAAAATGGACAGACATATGGCTTCTCCTCGTCTCTTGGTTTGGCTTTGTTGGCATCTTTATCTTCGATACTCATGTAGTGGCTGCAAGAATCCTTAGCATGGTCACTTGAGCTGCTTCTGTCCATCATTAAGTTGATAGATAGTTCCTTCTTCCGGCCACAAGATTGTGAACCGGATTGGGATCGCAGTGCCCTTGCTCCCGAGAGCTTCTTAACCCTTCCCGCAGACGCGCTCTCCTGCTTTGTCCTGCGTGGTCGATTAGATCCTCTCGGATCGTGAAACAAGAGTCTCTGTCGATTCGGTGACTGGGAAGGGCTAGACATGAATGAGGTTGGAGTGTCGTAGAGTCTATATTTCCCTGAACCATCATTAAGGAATGCATCGACGTCACAATTCAAGGCTCTCTTTACAAATTGTTGCATTTGATCAATAGTGGGTCTTTCTCGATGAAGCCTGTTTAGAATGGATCTCCATAGGTTTTCAATACACTGCTCTTGAGGATGACCTTGATAATTGTCGTAAGCTCGAAGCGGCTGAAATGGAGTGGACAACGAATATCGGGGACTACACTGGCTAGGGAACCCTTCAATCTGTGATCGAGCCGCTTGAAAGGGCGATGATTCTGTGGGAGTTTGTCCAGAAAGGTGTGTACCTGACTGTAGTTCAAAGGGAGCTGATGTCATTTGCCCAACCCAGCTGATCGGCGCCGGGTCAGATGTCTGATGAACGACATCAGATGCTTCCGGTGAAAACGGAGTAGAGACCTCGCTTATACAACTCGAGTCGATCTGTGAATTCTCCTACAATATTCATTAGTTTAGCCAGACAAATAGATAGGCCACTTACTGCAGATGGATAATCTGACGGATCAGCCGAGAAAAAGCCAGAGTCTTCTGAGCTTTGAGTCTAGGGTGATGAGCTGAAGTTACACACGACACTATCAGCAAACCCACCAGAAACATCGAACTGGGGGCGCTGCCATGAGGGACATCAGACGGTAGAGACAGAAAGTTTATCCACGACCCCTCCATTCCCGGACTCGAAACCCAATGTTCCACACCCATACACGTGTTTGAGGGATTTTGAGGAGCGTTATTTCCGTTGTAGCCGACGTCTTTGCCCGCTCGTGGTCTCACTCGATCGCCGGGAAGGTAGGGGTTTCCGCCTTGATTCATAGCTCCCGAAGAAAGTAGGCAGACTTTTTCTAAGACATGCAGCAGCCTAATCAACAGAAGTCATGGAAAAGAAGAGAATGGGGAAGGCAGACTTTCTGACCAGCATCATACTTTATTGGCAAATACTCCACAGTAACGACGCGGCTTTGCGAGGCTGATCGGGCAACAGCGCCCTGGAAGGCGACCTCAAAGGCGCCCTCAGATGCGCCCTTACAGACATAGGAGGCGCAAGCAGTCTTTGCTTATTGCGCCCTCCAATATCCGTAGCGATTATAGACCGGTGATATCTGTGAAGCAAGTTTGTCGCAATATTGCTGCAAGCCAGTGTATCTCACTGCATGGCTGCCCGTCCTTGGAACGAATGAAGAGGTAGTTTATCATGTCGTCCCGGGCGCCTCGACGTTCGCCGCATTCCGCCTTTTCCGGGTTCCAGCCTTCCCGTGTCATGGGAAGCAGAGATGCATTCGGACACTCTTGAAAAGAGCCGCAAATTTGAACAATCGCTTTCGAGGAGAAGAAAGCGAGATACATATTGTGGGACCGGTTAAGGGCGTCGTTGACGGGGCGTAGCGTGTCCAACACGCCGCGCCCCGGCTGTGATGACGATACTCCTCTCGCCCAGGCCTTTTGTTGGATGTGATTTAGCCGTGCTGAGGCTGAACCAGTCAGACAGGGTGAGGCATTATCTAACTATCAAGGTGTTCGGCCTTTCAATTTAAGGTTCATAAGCCCGAATGCATTAGCTACGGAACGGGCTAGTAGGCTTACTCTATGCGTTATCCCCGGCCGCTAGACCATATACGAAACAACTCGGTGAATATTGAAACATCCCCGGTTTAAGCCTCTGACACGTTTAGGCAGGGTGCATTATTGAATAGATGGTATTCAATAGCGAAAGTCAAAGTACATACTCAAGAGCAGTCAAGATATGGTCCCCAGCGTGCTGCTTATCAACGCCCCCCCACCCCCAACATCATTCCAGAGTTTTAACAAAGAAGATACTTTCCGTATTTCTATGTAGAAAATATAAGTCTAGGCTTCCGCCGACAAGATAGATTCCGATGGAAGCATCAATTTCCTACGTACGAAATTCTTCCAAGTTCATCTATCCGAACCTGGCAAACGAGGTCCAGCAGGTGACCTGTCGAACCTATGGTTGTACACTACTTTAGACTTCACTCCAAGACTGAGGCTCAGCCGGACTTACAGGCAGGAACATGGGTGAGGTATATGCATCCAACATCATAGGCCCCTTTACAGGAAATATGATATAGTGGAACATTCCCGACAGCTTGTTTTTCCACGATATGGTTGGGGAAGCACCAGCCCAAAGTCAACCTCGTTCTTGCTTCTCGGAACATATAGATACGAACCTGATCAATTATCTCACTCATTTCGATCTTGGCATTCGGACTTGTATAATGAGCGTTGTGTCTCGATCTGCGGTAATCATAGAGTCAGCTGCTTACGAGAGACGCAATAGGTTTTCCTTGTCTTCCTTCATTTCAACAAAATACTGCCAAGAAGGGAAGAGTTGGATCCGCATAGATTGGTCATCGAAATTGCCTTGTCGGAGACGTAAATTAGGACTGTAGACGCTGTGCACGGCAAGTATCAAATCCTCCCCAATGTAAGGTAAGGCTTGATCAAGAAAGTCCCGATGAAAGACTTCCCTCTTATCCTTCCACTTCTGGCCGCTGTACTACCCGCAGTACTGGCCTCACTATTTGTTGTTTCGCAGCGTTGGAGGGTCAACCTCATATCAGATAATAACAGCTTCACCCGTTCTCTTCGGAGAAACCGGGTTAAATGCAAGCAAGATTCGCTCTATGCTGATTTTCGTTCTATCCTGAGATTTATTCTGTCCTGATCGTCATGCTTCAAGAGCACCTGCCAATGTAGCACGTCCACCAAAGGCGCCAATCATTTTCTAAAGATTTTGACAAAAGTATTACGCGTCCATCCATCCATGCCCACGACAACTTCTTTTTCAAGCCTATAATTTCCCAAGTGAGGCAGCACTATGGCCCAGACAATCCAATAGACTCCTCCAGCCGCGATTATTCCCAGCCCTACGACGCAGTGCAACCAGTATGGCAAACTCTTGTATATATTTTGACCAGGGGAATCTGGAGGTACGTATGGAGCAACTGCGAGGTAAATATTTGAAAGAAGAAAGAAAAGCGCCACAGATAGGGAAGCGCTGGTAGGCGGGTGCCAATCATACGTGCTGCGGTTGAAGTAGAGATAGACTAGGCCGAGGGCGACGAAGATATTGACAATGGAGAGAGGATAGGATATTACGTTTAAAACTATGAAAGCAACGCAACGGGTCAGCCGTGAAAGGACAACGAGCACAAGAAACGCAGACAGTAGTCAAGACATTAGCGGAAGGGCTTGACATACTGAAGTTGTACGCATCCCCTGGAGGTGGTGCCAACATGATGATTACAGACACGAGCCAGTGCTCAAACAGTCCCATGAATGGCGCGTCCAAAGGTTTGTTGCTAGCCCAGAGTTTGGAGAAAGGTAGCACGCCTTCGCGGCCTAGTTCCTGCACGAGCCGTCCTTGGGAGAAGATGACGGAAAGGACGTTGCCAAAAGCCGAGAGCGCAACGAAGACGCTGAGAGCACGCTCCGCTTTGGGGCCAAATACATTTCGGAAAAAAGATCCAGCGAGAATACGGCCGCTACTGATGATCTCCTCGCGCGGGACGACGGCGAAGTAGGCAATATTGGCGAGCATATATAGAACACCGACGATTGCAATAGCGATCGGTGCAGCAATCCGCAGAGTTCGAACGGGATTCTTAATCTCTGACATAGCATAGTTAGCGTTGCTATAGCCGATGTAACTCCAGATGACGTTGTAGAGAGCAGTGACTACACCATAGGCAGAGCCAGTCGTCCCTCGAAATGCATTGTCGAAATTGTGAGGTTTTTCAATTTTGAGATGACCGCCAAGAGCTGCCTAGGATATCATGAGCCTTGAAATTGCTATACGGGGCCTAGGGATGGCATCTTACAAAGCCGGCGAAAATGATGAGAAGTAAAATGATCAGTTTAATCAAACCAAGGATGTTTTGTAGCCGCAAGCCCCATTTCAAAGCAAGTCCATGGATTAAAAAAGCGGCTGTTATGCAAGCCAGCCCAACTCCTCTTTGGTTCCAGCGATTCACTTCGACCTGCGCTGCGTTGAGAATGTATTCGCCAAATACAACGCTGTTGGATCCGGCCCAGCCTAGAGATGATGTCAAGATCTGTACTAGATGATAAATCGACTTAAGTTTCAAAATGAGTGAAGAAGGTTCAAGATTTTTCGATACATCCCTAGCGATAGAGGTCTTGCTTAGATGACGCAAGCCGGTGATGATATTGATGATGTTAGACACCGTTTTCGGAGAAAAGGACTCGATTCAATTTCTCTGTGTAACCTGAGGTAAGGGCTCTATATAAACCTCATCGAAAATGAGGACAGTAAAAAACCTAATTAACTAGTAAAATGAGGACCTACGTAGTAGGTTCGAGAATCTCGCGCATTGACCCTCGTGTAGAGCATAGCGAGATTACGCGGTAGGCTAGGTTGATTGGATCAACTTCATGAAGAACATCATGAACATCATCAGATATCGGGTTTCCGCTCTGATGTTTCAAGATTTGGGTGGTACCAGATAGGTTTTGAAAGACTCACCAAGCAAAATCACGTAGCCAGTCTGTGTCATGAAAGATTTCATCAATACTTCCAGCGACTGTCAAGAGATCAAGGGGATTGACGAACGTAAAAGCCAGTCACAAGAAACTTCGGCCGTCTATAGACAAACTCGAGGTAGTTTTTTTCACCACCATTTCTAGGTAGCCCAGTGCCAAATTCCAGGTACACAAGCATGCCTGCAAAGGCAATAAGCATACCAGCGACCCATATGAACAGCGATAGCCCCACGCTCCCGCTGAGCGAGAATATCGCACTCGGCGTGGCAAAGATGCCAGTCCCAATCATGCGATTGAATATGCTACCAAGAATGCATAAGTTTGGGCACGTCAAGATTATCATAGCGCTGGGGAATAGCAAACTTACAGGAAGATGGCACTGGTAAGCCCAATCTGTCTTCTGGACTCACTCGTATGGTAAACATCACTGTTATCAACGATGGCACCCTGATCTGCAACAGCAGAGGTTTTAGGATATTCATTATTCCTCTGGCCGTCACTGAAGTCCGATGACATTCTCCTACTCCGACGAAAGAAAAATAGTAGTCAAGTCATTATTTCGGTCATCAGCGACAGATATACGAAACGAGTCTTGACGTCGATATATGTGCGAAAGCTCACATTGCGCGACATTTTGCAATAAGGCATCATCCTGCCTCGTGTACCTCATCACCTCAAATGGTTACGATTGAAGGAACAAAAATCAGAATTTTCACCAGGCGTGGGTGTGCCATTGGTCCCTCGTCGGACACGCACAACCCAGAATGTGCGCGCAGCTCCGGCTATGAGCGGCTTCCGAGGAATCAGCAAGAGCACATTGCGTATTCTGAAGTTTTCTGGCAAAAGGGTCTTCCTACTTAAGGATCTCCTGTTGGTATTGTGTCCATAGCATTTGGTGGGAAGGCGACTTGCGTGATCGAGCTGGAACACCTTTAGCTTCTGACGAATAGAGTAGGCGCTAGGCAAAGCTTGAATAGCCTCGTAGTCTTATTGGCCCTCACCTCGATGAGGCTTGGCGTTAACACAATACGATATAGCCTTTCCGACGCGGATTGGGATTATAGTCTAGTATCGTAACGCGAGGCATCCTGTATGTAGAGTTGTTAACATTTAGCAATGTACGAATAAAGAGCAGCAAGATATCGCAGACTCCCTTTTCAATTCATTGAGTCTTTCTGTAAGAGGTGGCCGTTGCATCGTGACTCGACCATTTTTTTTTTTTTTTTGTTTTTTGTACTTGAGGCCTCGAAGTGGAAGTCAGGATCTCATCAGATAAAGGCTGAATACTTTCAGCCAGTCGTTTTGTCTCTCTTAGTTCAATTTCGTGATACCTATTATCTGAGGTTACCTGGAGGAAAGGCACTTATTCAAATGTGGGCTGAGCTTATTAATGAAGAAGAGTTCAAGGCCAAGGGTCGGATCTCCAATGTATACTGCCTTAAAGCTATGAAAAAGGATCGCGCTTCTCATCTCTCCCTGTTCATTGAAGGTACATTTGTTGATAAGGCGCCGTTTTCTTGTTGGCTTCGATCAAGAGTGGATTGTGTGATTTTCAAAATGAATAGTTTTGTGGATACATGCTCAAGGGCGCAACAATACTAGAAGTAGTTTTAACAGTATTTGTATTCGATAATGGTGAAGTCTTAAACACAATGATCACAATGGTACACCATAATTAAAAAAGTAAACCAATATAATAAGTAAAACCGTATTTTAAAACATGGTTACTTCAATCTCTGAAATTTCACAGATTGGATAATAGGAAAAATCAAATCTTTCTCAATAATTATGAGTGAATGCGGAAAAAAAGAAAGGAAAAAGGAAGGACAAAAAGGTTGATCGCACCAGGGCTCGAACCTGGGACCTTCAGTGCACAACGACTGTTAGACTGATGTGATGACCAGCTACACCATGCGACCGCAACTCGATGGTGATGCTTTCTTTTGGCAAATGTTATAACATCATATTGCTTAAATCCATTTGTCCGGTAACGCCCAGTCGATCTTCTCAGTACAATCCACAAGGATAGCATTATGTAAGTGCGCTTAAGTCGCCAGGGCAACAAGGCCCACATATAATCAGGTAGATTATTCTACCTGTATCTAACACAACTTTGACTTAAGAGGGAAGCTTTCTCTATCAACGATTGTTACCTTACGGAAAGGTGGAACGCAGCGCTCAGTTCCCGGTCCACGGTGTATTCCGTCGGATAGATAGCCAAACGCTCTTGGCTAGACTTACAATTCCACCTCATAGAACCAAATGTGTAATTAAAACGCTTGTCTACCGTCGTCGCTTAATAACCTCGTATCTAGCCGGCACACATGTTTTTGATCACACGGGATTGAAAAGAGTTCTTCATACTACATCAACCCACCAGCCATCTTCGTACGGCGTTCGAACAATTCCTTAGATTCGGCAACGAGCCTCTCGAACTACAAGCCTCCTCGAGCATCTGACGGACTTTTGAAACTATCTACCAGTCCTTACTTGTGTGCACGTACATTTTCCAGGGCGAGCTATTCCCCGAATGCTGAACATTCATTGGATCTGGCTTCTAAAGTGGTCCCAGGCGCTCTAGAAGCTTCCAATATGATCAATGGATTCAATCAGTCATGGCGGTTCAGCTGCGAGACCCCTACAGTGGTCGTGTAAACCCAACAGCTTTTCGTTAAGGACGGTTTGAGAGCGAAGGGCACCCAGAATTGAGACATAGAGGGGGAGTGGGCATGTGCTATCAATGGACTATGAGAAACCTCTCAAGCCAAAAGACGACATTGTATCTGCATTTTCTCTTCCAAATCAAAGCTGCAATGAGTACAATAACAAGAAGGGAAAAAACAGTCGAGTCACGATGCAACAGCTACCTCTCGCAAATCACCCTTTATTTTCTGCACCGTATTTTTCGGTCCCTCTATGTCTTCGGCCTTGAGTGCTTTCCATGTCTTGATAAGCGAATTTAGGTATGCTCCGTATTCTCCCTCGCGGTCACCCGCAAACTCAGATGAAAGATAAATCATTTCATCCGGTGTTACGTCGGCATGATCGACAACGGAAGTGCAGAGAATATATGCCAAAACATTTTTGTGTGTGGAGATGACACCTTGGGTGGAGAAGTTGTAACGGTAAGTATACATATCTACTCGGATGATAGCGTTGCTGCGGCAGTACATCAGTACGAAAGGACCCCTGTGACGTGTGAGGAAGACGTACTGCTTAATACAGACAAAGAACTTCTCATCGTAGCTTTCCCCGGCAGAGGTATCGCCAAGGATTGTCTTCAGGCCTGTCTTAACTACAGCCTTGAAGCCGTCTAGTACTCCTGGCGCTCCGGTGTCTCCAGAACCAAAGAAGGCGTTGACAGCCTCGTCAACCCCAGGAGATCCCTATTGCTCCAAGCCAATGTTAGAGACCACGACCAGACTTCAAAGGAAACGGTACTGCTCGACTGACCCGTTCGTCTGTGTCCACTCGTACAGAGCGCTCGAAGCGAAGCGCCCGCTTTCCAGGCACGCTCGTCTTCATAGCTGAGTCATGGTCGAGAAAAATGTTCTTGAGCTTCGATTCGAATGTATCCAGGCGAGCATCAGCAAGCTTCATGAGAAGCTCAAGTTGCTCCTTGGCTGCCTGCTCCTTTGCAGGGTCCTTGAGCATATCACTGACAATATTGCCCATATTCTACCAACAAACTCGGGCGCTCGGAAGCGCTCCTGTCAAGAGAACTGTGGCCAAATGCGAAAGTTCCAGATAGCCATATGCCTTTATATATGAAGCGCTCGGATGTACCACTGTCAAGTTAAGTTCGAACATGAGATCATGATTCTGTTGCTGCTCGATCGAGGTGACGCAGAGTGGCTTTGGCTGATCATGAGTATCTAGCGGACCGACAAAGGAAACTTCAAATCAGGTGAGTAAGAACCTGAAGAAGAAAGGTGCGATATTGTACCAGGGATATGTATACTCTACCATATTCTTACTCGTTGAGCTGATAACATTGGCAGCAAAGCTCTAGTAAGCTACCGCCAAAGCAAAGCCTCAGTGATGAAGTGAAGAGCCAGGGGTTTCAATGGTAATCACGGTGCTGGTCTGAACGTCGAGCCATATCAACTGGCTGAACCAGACCTGAAACTTCAACGTTCGAGCCGGATGTGACGGATTGTGGAAGTAAAACTATATAGACTGGAAAATTGGTGAGCAATTCTTGACATCCGCCTCGCTATAATCTGAAATGTCCAGGATACTACTCGAACAGCTGACAGGTTAAGGTGCTGGATAAAGTAACCTTTATTGTGCGGCTGCTCTCTTCGATCAATGTGCCATGGTAGACGATCGCCCCTCTTAGGGAGTGTGGACAGTAGAGGAAGATTGCGGCAAAGAGATTGATAATCTGATGATTTCCTTGAGTAGGGAGTCGTGAAGTTAGGCGTGCGTTGCCGGCGGCTCCCTAACATTCATTCAGCTTATTACTGTCGATTCAGTCTAGACCGCAGCCTCGTCTTGCGGTTCACGGGAAACTGTCGCTAGCCAATAGTCGTGGCTGTTCCACCTCTTAGAATTTGGGGATAGTAATCCGCAATACAGCAACTATTTTCATGTGACAACGATAATTCTTTGAACTGCGCTGTTGCTCCGTCTGCACCACGGAAGACCCGAACATAAAAACTTTGAGGTACCACAGGATGTTCACTATACATATTGAGAGCTCAGGCTCGTCAAATTCTCAGTGGACTTGCAAATACGATCTACCTTCAGTGATCGGCTACGAACGGACCATGGATATCGAAGACGATTTGAGGCCTATGAAAGGCAAGGGATCCGAAGATCCCCTTCTTTCTTCCTAGCTAGATACCTTAGCGATCACTGACATCGTATATTGGAGTAGCATTGATTTCGCATCCACCAATCCAAATCAGGGTTTGGAAACATACCTAAATATGGAATTATTGTCCTATATGCAGTAAAATATAAATAAAATAATTATTGCGTAATTATCTGCAATTTTATCCAATCCCTTGTTATTTTGGAGCTTAATTTATCCATCAAAAAAATTCTTCCATCTAATCTTTAAATTTTTCTCTAAATCGGTATCTTACTTAAGGTAGAAGCTTAATAAAAAGTTTGAAGAGGTTTGCCTCACTTGAGAACGATAGAGCTATCCATCCAAACATCCAGCAACTTTGTAATATTAGGGTGTGCACCAAGCCGCTGATGTATTAGACGTTTGGTTTCACCCCTGCTATTGTCGTGGAACTTTTTTAGAACTCTTTAAGGACTAATTCCATATAAGACCCCGGATTTTCCTACTGCAAGAAATTGCATTGTGTTGGATGAGGTCGTGTTATTATAATATTTGCTTGGAGTTTGCGAATTTTTAAGACAGGTGGAGAGGACAGGACTTGTGATATATAGCGACGGCAATTGGTTTGATGCTATTGAACAACAAAGTCAGAACAGACATTGGGGAAAAGTTTATAACGCAAAAGGTAGAGGTATCACCAAAAGCCCTAGAGCAGAGCCATAATCTGTGAAGCAGTTGAGAGGCATGCACGCCCGCGGCTACGGCGTAGACGATATAACAATAGCGAGTTGTTGGACGAAAATGAATTTTAATAATAGAGGTGCTTGGAGAACAAGAATTATTGTCTTGATGCCAGAGTCGGAGTTTCACAAATCCTGGGAAAGGGCTCCGCAATGCCTTCAACCTTAAACTCGCTCATCTTATGACCAATTCGGTACGCCTCACTGTCAACTCCGTGAAGTAGCCACACTCATTTTACACTGCTAAAGCAGATAGCTATTGCTTCTTTGTTAGCTACACCGTGTATCAGCTGATAAGCATGCGCTTTTTAAAATTAATAAGAGGCCTTAATTGATTATCGCCACCTCCTTGGACCCTTCCTCTAAGATCAGGTATTGGTATTGGTATTGGTCAGAAGACCCTTGTCATAATAATCATAAGACGTTGTCATGAATCTGGTAAAGGTAATTATTACCGAGCTTTAAGGAATCGCGAATTGGGCACCTTCTGACGTGTAAGGTCCTAAGGATTGTCTTGGCGAAGGCTGAGCTGATAAATCCCTGTTTACTGGTTTCATTTTCCAGCCACTAGATTAGAATATGGTGGTTCCTGGATTCAGACACCACTCAGTTGGGATCACGCTAACTCATGTTGTACCTACCTCAGCTCATGGCAGCTCAGGGTGCGCTTAAGCTTGCTCATAATGGCTCAGCGTGGCTCATTGTGGTTTGGTGACTCATGCCCCAAAGCAGAAACAGACTTTGTATGAGGGTAGTTTGTCCTTGAATATTCCCCGCTATGTACAGTGGTGAGATTTAGGATGGGACATCGCTAGCCGGAAATTGCGGAAGAACTGGTCTGATTGGGCTTAGTGCTGTGCCATTCTAAAAATCACCACTGTACACGCGCGTGGACCCCAACATCAGCGGCTGCCATTACTTCATTGTCTGACAAGCCGATCTCGGTTGGGCACGGTCTTTTAAACGGTCAGCCTCAGCTGTGCCTCGTATTAGCACGCTCTCTACGTTGGTCCCCGTTTCAAAGCAGCTGCAGCCTATTTTACTACAGTATGCATTCTTAGCGCGCTTTCCCTAGTATTGCTGTTCCGTCGGAGAGTGGAATCCTGCGTCTATCGGTCTTCCAAGTAGAGTTGCGTGTCATCATTGCCACAGACCGCAGCCTAGCCTGCGCCTCGCCAGAAAGAAGCTAGACTTCGGTTCATTTCTCAGTTTGCAGATAAGTCAGAGATTCTTTTCTCAAATCAATCAAAGCATATCAACCACCAGCACCGGCAATTATCTGACGACAGCCACGTACAAATTTCCCATCCAAACCCTCTACATTTCATACTTCTCACATCAAATACATTCAGCGACGCGACTTACAGGATGGCTTCGTACGACGCTGCAAAAACTCATAACTCAGAAATGGATATGCATAATGATGCAGTTGTTGATGACACGAATAGAGATTTCCAGAGCAATGCGGTCGATAGCCATTTAGATGAGGAGGAAGCGAAGAAGAAATGGCTTTCGACCGCCTACGAGCGCGGCTCGAAAAAGCCCATGAGGAAGCCCCTCACAGCGCCTTGGGATGTACCAATCAATAACACTGACATGGAAAAACTCAAGGCCGGGCTGAAAGCTCGAAGTATGGACGATAAATGGGAGATACTTGTCGAGGACCCCAACGAAAACGGGACAATTTCTCTCCACATCCTTCGAAGCTGGTTACAGGAGGAGTGCTACGTACTTGATATCGTTCCGACACCGAGTGGAGATAATGGTGGGAGTGCGAAGATTGAGAGGATTACGTGGGAAGGGGATCATGCGGGGTTGCAATGTCCTGCAGAGCAGGCGAAGAAGGAAGCGGTGGTTTTGTGTAGAACTCAGGTCGGCTGCGAGCTGGAGACGCTGCCAAAGTATCCGTCGTCGGTTCTTTGGGATACTGATGATTATACGAAGGTGGATGCGGAGTAGGCGCTCTTTTCTTCGAACGGGCTGCAGGAAGAGTATCCGGAAGGCATGCAAGGGATATCTCATTTTGGGGTCATCTCCAGTCACATGGCTGAGATGGATTCATCTTATTTCTAATATTCGATGGCTTTCTCTCACCTCCTAGAAATGTCGCAATAATTGCAATCGCCCTGACATTGAGATTGCCAGTGAGCACAATCTTTTCGCAAGGTACGTGCGGTTGTGAAGTCGATGTTATTTTACGCCAAAGTAGCCAAGGTTTCGTTGTAGGCTTGTTTTCAGTCGTCACTATCCATATCGTGGTAAGATAATTGAGGCCAAAATTAGCTCAAGCTGATACTGCACGCGACTGAACAGTCTCAATGAAGTGCTGGGCCGAATTAGGCGTCGCATCCCGCCCAATGCAAAGTTGTTAACGCGACCGTGAATCTCGTTAAACGTTGTCGTCCAGATCTACATTTATCACATGGTTAAGCGGAAAAGATCGTGAAAAGGTCAAAAGAAGGAACGATATTAATCTATCGACGGATTCATTATGAGATCCAAATCTTGCGACATCTCAAATTAAACCGAAAGTCCCAATGCGATCCTGCAATCAAGAGTCGGCCAGGTGCCAGCACCGGAAGACTCATTCAACCAAATCCACCATCCATTCTATGCACCGTTGGCAATTACGCATGTGCCATGCTTGATAATGTCATGCAATCCATCATGGCAATTAATCTTGTCATTGGAATCAGAACTGCAAGCACCAATCGGCGAATCGCTCGAGTCGAGGATACTGGTTGGAGCTCCAGCGTCACCAGAGCAGCCCGAAAACGTATAGACGACCTCTCCAAGTGTGAACGCTTTTTCACAAGGCTTGTCGGTGAGAACATCCAGGACCTGCATTCCTGGGCATGCTTTATCTCCGTCCACCCAGGCAACCCAGTGGTTGGTTTGGTCGTTGTTTTGGAGCTGTTGGCCGAAAGCGACGACTGGTGGGGCTGGATTTCCGGATGAGGGTAATGCGAGGCTGGGGGATGCTGCGATAGCGAGGAGGGCGAGAGATCCGATGTTGAACTGCATATTGAGATTGCAATGAGGGCTTGTCAATGGAAGATTTGAAGTAGAATTTTGATAGTTGTAGTGAAATGGTAGACTTGATTGAAGACTTTAAGATGATGATGATGATGATTGATTTGGATCACAGAAGGCCGCAAAGAGACGACTTTTATAGTTTTACTTCGAATGAAGACAAGTAGTTTCTTTGAGACTCATCTTGACCAGGCTGGTGGCGATAGAAGCTGGAGGCTTCTCGATGAGCGTAGGTAGTACGTCACTTGGAGAAGATTTCCGTTGAGCATTGAGCAGATTGCCATAGGATTCTGCGACTAGTTCAGTACATCTCTTGCTCTTGCGCCACTGGCAGAATGACAACTGTCTCCGTGTAATCGTACGAAGTCCTTGTGAGCAACCATCATTGCTCTTCAAAGGAGCGATCCGACTGCCATGACGATGGTGACGATAGGATCCTCCGGAGGATGGCGGCAATGTCTGCGATCAACAGGACATGTAATACAGAGCAGCGTAGCCTAGGAAACGGTGGAAACGTCGATACAATTTAGTGCCTACTTGTTTGAAAGTCAAAGGAGTCTCAGCCCTGCGTCAATGGGTTTCACTCGATATGTCCAAGATGTCCAACAACAACAAGGCACATATCCAGATTGGCAGCTTACCTTACGGCGGAAGGGGGGTGCCCCGACAGGTAATAAGCAGAATGTTCTCTAGAATGCTCTCTAGAGTGCGCTGTTAACAGCATCAAACCTGTGATAACTCTATGTCAACCTGGTGTTGCTGCAGGTTTCATGCTGTTAACACCGCATTCTAGAGAACATTCTGCTTATTACCTGTCGGGGCACCCCCCCTCCGCTGCATGGTACCCACTGTAAGCAGATCACGTTACCGGACTTGCACTCGGAATGTTCGGAGCTGAGCGAAGTCAATCGGCTTGTAGAATGCGCGTGATGCAGTTTGATATTACGACGATACGTCCTAGATCGACAGTTTACGGCGGATAAACACGGGGCCGCGTGGGGGCCGCACCTTTGTTTGGGGCTGAACCTCTTCGGTCCCCGGCAAATTTGGCCCCTGGGATCTCCTGCGGCACGGCGGCACGGCCCTTTTGAGGCTCTATCAAGGTCTTCTGGACAACGTAGAAGCTTTTCTCAGCTTTGCCATACGTTGCAGATGCCTAAGATTGCCGTGTCCTAATTGAGGATCAGCCTCATTTAAGTCAAGATAGGCCGACGGACGTAAGGCCTGTTAGAGTGGAGTCTATACCGTGTACTTGCGTTGGACCACTATTTCTTCAATTCAGGAAGTCGCCACCAACCTGTCAAAGCGTCTAGTCATTCCAAAAGGCTCAAAGGATGCCCGTAGCGATTTCATACGCTAGGACAGTCTGGTGCACTGGTCATCGGACGCGGGTAGACAGTGTAGCCACTGGATCTTCACCTGTTCGATTCATCAGGTAATGTCATCTGGCCGTTCTGTCTCTTCCTACCTTAATAGCTTTGAAGCAAATACTGATACTGTTTTGCTTGGTCGTTGATCGTGCATTCCCATTCGCTACAAACCGCTGTGGATGTTTGACACCTTGTCAAATATTTGACGTGTCATCAAAATGCTCGGGCATATAAGAAAGCTACCGCTGCTTTATGATCTCGAGTTTTGAAATCTTCAGAATCAACCATCCCCCTCAATCCTTTCGTCGTTTGGAACCTGCAGTCCCCCCAAAAAATCAGCTCAAAATGTTCGGCCGCGCTTTTCTCACTTTTATTTCGTTCCTAGTGCTATTAGGCCATGCTGTAGCAACAACATACTACCGTGGAGACTCACGCTCGCCTACCGAGATAAAGAATGCTGGAGGCTTTAAGGCGAAAGATCCAGATGGAGACGGCGACGTTCTTGCCCACGCCAACAATGCACTGGGGGCATCCGACCCATGGGTATCGACCTCAAGCGATTACAGCGTCGGAGAAAAGAATGGTAATGAACCGGGCTACGGCTGGGTCTACTATATCGACTCATCGGGCCTCACTTTCGTTGATGTTAACCAGGCATTCAAGGATCAAAAGAAGACGAATAAGTTTGCTGTAGAGAATGAATTCGCAGTCAAAGGTGAAATCCCGTGGGACAATGTCATCAAATGGGATAGACTCAACTACGGCGCTTTCGATGAGACCGAGACCAAGGAGGATTTCGAAAAGAGTCAAGGGGGTGGCACCAAACGCTCAGTCCGACCATTCGTTGCTTGAGGCCCAGGAGGCACTCAACAGTTCTTTCGATTGCAGCACGTGGCTGCCTACCTCATAGTGCTGTGCTCTTTCTTTAGATATAGAAGGGTTTCGACAATCGTGTATACACAAAACGCTCACTTTTCATAGAAACACTTGCTCTTCAGATGTGGGCACCAACTTGCGTATGTTATTTGCCGTTTGCCTTGATTGACATTCCTTTGCCCGCAATATCCATCCGGAGGGCAAAATGTATGACTTATTCCTCTGATGCGGGGACCTAGGAAGTGGTGAGCACAGCATTACCTACATGATTGATCACGTGCTATCACGTCACCTAGGCAATCAGCCATGGACAAAGATGGTAAGAATTGTAAGGGGCCACGAATTAAGCTCCTTCTGACATCAATAAATCCCTTCATACAACCCTGTTCCGACTAGGACAGGGGTTCTGGGTTCAGGCACCACCCAGGCACCCAGGTCAGATTGCGCTAGCTCAGGCTGTGCCTCATATAGCTCACGGCAGCTCAGAGCGTGCTCAAATGTACTCCGTGCGGCTCAGCGACAGCTTTAGCTACTGACCCAGCGCTCAAGCTACACCCCTGTGTTACACACGTTCGAAAGCAGAAATGGAATTTGTGTGAGGGTACTTTTCCCTTGAAGATTCCCCGCTATGTTTCCGAACCCTGATCCAAATCATCCTACCAGCTACAACTCTCCGCTTGATGTGCATCTCTCGTGGATGAAATCCAATATTTGTCATTCAAAACTCCTCTACATGAGGTTTGGAGACATAATTTTGTATCGCGCACATCGCATCCTTCTCCTTTCACCCGCGTAACACACATTTTGCTTGCATTCTGAAGTGCACACACATTTTGTATTATACTGTACTTCGCCTTCGCTCTCGCGGGTCTCAAACGTCGAAAGATGTATGATACAGGTTTTGTGATTGCATACCTCTTTTCTCGCAAGCACCAGTCTGACTCTGCCGGCAGTAGTGACCAAGAATGTGTGCTCACGGTCGACTTCGCTTGTGCCCCATTCCTCGGCAAATTCAAACTCTTTCCTAAGATGCTTAATGATCCTGGGGAAATTTTAGAGAATCCTCCGCGTACGAAGCAAAATAGTTCCCAAGTTTCTTTGTTGTCACGCTCAGGCTTCATTGGATTATCAGAGACCTTGTATCGGCCTACCGTCTCAAAAGAAACTAAAGGTCTTTCTACTCCTTACGCTCTTGCGACTGAGCCTTGCTGGGTGGTCTTTCTATTGGTGTCTGACCACGTCCTAGCTCTGTAGCCAAATTTTTGGAATTCCTTGGTACTCCCTGATCGCCGTGGAGCTCCTGGGAAAAGTGTTGTGCCTCAGGCATTTCTGTAATGCGTGGAGCATGTTCCATCTCCACGATAGGTATTCCAAAAGCCTCTGCCCTTGCTCTTTCTACATTCGGTTCCCTTACTTCCTGTGTTTGACGTCGCCGCCGTTGTAACACTTGGAGGAATAATATTGCCGCAGTTCCAATCAAGATCCCGGCTATGCCTACAGAAATCCCAATACCAGCTGATTCCGCCCGTGAGAGAACACTACTTGGAGCAGGGGGATTTGAAATTGAACTCTTCGCCGTATGTGACACGCTGATAGGCCCTGAAGGTTCCGATAGCGTAGTTGTTTCTTGTGTGCTTGGTGTTGACCATAATTCCCAGCTTTGAAGATCATGCAAGTCTCCAGGTAAGCTGTATGTTGAGACAAGATCTTGCGGAGCCGGAGCGGAGAATGAAGCTAGTAGAGGCTTCCCACAGTTTGCGTGCCCTTCAGAGTCATCCCCGCAGCACTGCCAATAGCCTGCCGTAGAGTTATACATAGCATCAGTGAAACCGTTATCTCCTTTTCCATTGCTTTGTTAGAGTTCGACCTTGACGTAACACTGATTGAATGAGCATCGATACTTACCACAGTTACTAGGACATCCAGATCCCCAACTAGGGTCCGTACAGCCGGCAATATACCAGCCCGATTCACCAGGCACAGTCGGCTGGAACCCGCAAAATTGGTTTGAGTAGCAAGTATGACCCTCACGGCAGCAAAGTGAAACTGTATGAGTATTTTTCAGAGGCATACAAGGAATGTTCATCCCTGCGAATGCACTTTCATTCAATATTGAACCGTTGACATGCTGGAAGCAATTGATACTGCCCGCCATGTATAGATCGATTGAATATGAGTATCATCAAAGAAGAGTGGTCTTAGTCAGGTAAGAAGCGAAACAAACACTGAAAGCATAGATGGAGATTGACAGAGTAAAGGCGGCAAGGGGGAAGCTTACAGGGTTTTATCAGCTTTTAGATATCGCCTGCCGCTGCCTTCTGCCGTCCCGTTTATGTTTCTAACTGTCTTATATCTCGGCCGAACTACATTAAACTGGCAATTGGGAATGTTCAACGCTTAGCCAGATGCTTCTTCGTTGGATGAGAGGAAAAGTATGGCACATGCAGGTCGTATCGTGAAGTTTCCAGGCAACTTCGGCCAACACGACCGTCCCAGTCTTGATATGAATTGCTAGGCAATGGAAGATGAACAAACATAAGTCTGGATCACCAAAGGCAAAGCTAAGAAAACTTTGCTGGTAAAATGAGTGATGGGATGGAAATAAAACAGAGTCAAGGAGTCACTTATTAAGACTTAGATATGAAAAACTCAATGATAGCAAGCTTTTAAGGTCTAGAAGGACGGTTATTGAACAGCCCTGCCTTGTCCTCGAACTTTACATTCGAGCTCATGTGCCAATTCTTCGTAGAAGTTCAAACAGTTAAGTGCACCCAGTCGCCTAAGTACTGTCAACTACTTTCATTGTAGAGGGGAGTGATTGAGACGTTTGACGATGATTGCCGATGATTGCAGATAAATTTGTCTGATCTTGTGTCATTCACTACGATTGGCAAAGTGGTGCAGACACCCCTGCACTGAGATCTCCCTCGTTCTGCCGCCCTCGGCCGAAATGCCCGATTCTTCAGGTCTGTACGACGTAAGTATAGGCACATACAACAGTTGTTCCACTGCAGCTACCAGCGGAACGCATGCAAGACGAATACCGTCAGCGCCATCATCATACTGCACGCGGGATCAACGTTCAGCTGTGTTCGAACTTGGATCTGTTCCAAAAATAGGATATTCCTCATTATCAGATGTTGTCGCCTCTGCTGGAAGCAGTGACGCATTTGCTCTGAGTGCTTCCAGCAGTTGAGAGGTTGCGGGACTGGGACCAGAGTAGCTCTGGAAACCTTGGAGGTGTCCAATACCATATCATACTTTCCCATCTAGAATTTTGGAGCAGCTCCAAAGAGAATCACGAAACACTAATTAACTTCTAGACAGAGATCAGAAATGGCAAGAAAGAAGCATGAAGACGAGGACAAAAGAGAAAAAAGAGGAAAGCTGAAGGGCACAAGCCGGGAAATCCCGGTGACGGTTTGTGGTTGCCGTGACGGGACGGTTTGCAGGGTTCGCCGTAATTAGAGTGCGCCGTGATAGCAAACCGTCAGTGAAGCGCTGTTTAACCTGTTGAAGTGTGAAACTGAGCGTAGTGTATTGCGTGTAGAATCAAGGTCTAGGTTCTTGGGGAACCGCAGACGGAGCTATGTATGGTACACGCTAATACAGATAGGGGTATGTCCACCAGGTCCTCCTCTAATGCTACTGCCTCTCAAGACGACTTACCTTAGGTAGATACTCTAGATCTCAGATATTCTTAGAAAGATATTATCACTTGGAAAACACAATGATTGAAAATGGGACTGTATGAGCGGATGCGCTGTGACCTGTCCTAGGAATAATACAACAAATGATGTTCCAATCAAGATTCGATTTACTCCCATGAGACGTTTTCTACTTATACAAGATTGTAGCTTTCATCATTTCTCAGTCACGGGATCAGAAATGATATCATCAATGATTTCGATCGTTTCGATTAGTGAGATTTGACACTAGGCAATCACATGTTTAGAAACCTAGTACTGAGAGATGGAAGTCGTCCTCTGAGTAAATATGAAAGAGGCATCTGGCATATCAAGAATCTATCACAAGCTTAGAATGTGATCTTCCTATTTTTCTAAGGCACCCAGGCCTTGGATGGATGATACTGTGCTATTGAGCAATCCTCCCAAGTATGACGGTATATATACATAATAAGTACTATTATCAGCGGACCGATCTTACACATCATGTTCAACAAGGCCTTCCTGAACTCATCTCTTAGCCTTCCTCCCCTTCTCCTTCCTCTTCACCTTCCCCTCCCCATCCTCATCCCCCAGCCCCATCTTCACGTTCCTTGCACGCCTTGTCTTTCCCCCCAACGCCCACAAGTCCCCCCAACTGCTCTTCCGCGCATCCCGAAAAGCCTGCTTTCCGTAGCTGCGAGGTACAGTCCAGCGCTCGAAGGTGCCGGATGGTGTGCACAAATCAAGTATGATGTGGCCTTTCCTCTTCAATGGGGGTACAATGAGGCGGGGAAGGACGAGAGGGGAAATCTGCGCTGGAGGAGCGGTGCTCGAGTCCTGTACAGTTGATGAGGGGGCCATGTTGTCATGCTCGGGGTCGATGGAGGTCAGGTCAGTGTTGTCCGGCTCCAGCTCGTTTGGTATGTGATTTTGAGTGGGAGGTGGACTTGTGCCAAAGGGCACAGCGTTATCGTAGCCTGCGAAGGCGGCATCCGTGGCGGCGTTACCCTGGATGATGGCGCCGGACTCAAGTCCCTCGCTATCTGAGCTTCGAAGATCTTGACCTCGTTGCACAGCTATGTAGCTGAAAGGCACATCATCATGATTGGAAGATTTCGCCCCCAAGATATTCTGCAGGTATGGCGGACGCACGAAACGCTGATCGAAATGACAGAAGTCTTTGCGGCCTTTGCTAATCCCTTCGCTCTTGTAAAGTGGGCAGCTAGCGTGATTAGTACAGGGCGCAATGATCATGCCCGGCTCTTTCTTCACCACCCGACTGAAATTAGGCGACTGGAGCTCAGACTCGTAAGATGAGGATCCGGGCGAAGCGATATGATTGTCAAGCAGCATTTTCCGCGCTCCGGCTACAACCTCAAAACCGCGCGGATTCCCTTTCTCAAGAAGAATCAGTACGCCGCCTGAAGGCGCAAGCAAAGACCAGTAGTTCTGAACCTGCAGCTTCCGTCTGTAATCATCCTGCAACGGCCACAGCGTATGCGGCGCAATGACAATATCAAACGGCCTCTTCGACCCCGCCTCATCGCTCGCATGCGCATAATCCGGAAGGCGAGGCACAAACGTCGTATTCTCCAAGAGCGCACTCGCGCGATGCCGCAGCGCCGACGACCCCGTCAACACCACCGCCTTCCCCATCGGCGGCTCGTCCGAAAACTCGCTGCCCCCCTCCGGCACCCCAGCCACAGCATCCCTCTCCCTCTCCATCTCCCTCACCCTCTTCCACTCCGCCCTCAACACCTCCCTCACCGCCACGATCCCCACCCCTCCCCCCCCGGCATCCAACACCCTCGGCCC
>ML991901.1:0-29977 GCA_010094025.1 Viridothelium virens | reverse complement strand
AATAATCCTTTTATCCTCAATTAAGGTTTATACAAAATATTTTTTAACTCTTTATATAAATTTTAGATGCCCAGTTTTGTACTTAAGCTAAAATACTCTACCTTTATGTGGTGCTTAAAATTAATAATTACTTATAATAATTATACAAAAGTAAGTAACAAAACCAATAAAGATTTATTTATTTATTCTTTACTGTTATTATTTATACAGAAGAGAATAAGGTTGCTACTAATCTAGTGCGACTATCGGCGCTATCGAGATAGCGCACCGATAACTATCGGCCGATAGCGCTGTTATCGGATAGCGGTATCGGACCTATCACGCCCAAGTCTGACCGTAGCACGGCAGGAAAAAATCTGTAAGGACACCACCGCCGATCGGTAGCGACAACACCAACAAACTTCTTCTGCTGTAACAAATAAATAAACCCCCTCTTGCTCCAAGTCGCCCACTTTGATAGGACTAAGATGTTCGGACCAAGGTCATAGGACTAGAGTACGGAGGGCCACGAGCATAGGGACCTCTCCCGAACAATTGCGAGTCCCAAAGCTCTTCTGAATAGACGTCTGTCAATCAAGTGCTTGTCGGGAGGTACAAAAAAGAGGGTTAATAATGGGGTTCAATGCTGCAAGTGGCTGTTTATTACAGCGAAAGAGGCTTAAGTAGCTGGCGTCGTCCTTACCGATCGGTGGTGTTGTCTTTATAGATTCCCCTATGGCATGGGATTATTCGGCCCTGCTACCAATTAGCATATGATCCAATAATGGATGTTTGGGCTCTTGGTGCTTTCATTATTGCCTCATTGCCCCGCTCCTCGAGTAAAAAGGCTTTGCGCGATCGGAGATGGCTGTATCCAGCCATAGTGAGCTGAAACCAACAAGGCGTAACGTTACACTGTATGCCTACGACCTACATACAGGAGGTCCTGGCGGCGTCAGTGCGTTTATTTCCACTCATCTTTCGCATGAGCTGACATCCAGCATAAATGAAGGCTTGACGAACTCCCAGCTCATGCTTCCGACCTCACCCACTACCAATCTGTACGTTCTCATTTCACACGCTCCTTCGTGCTTCTCCAATTAGTCTTGTCACGCTTTTCTGTTTCTACAGCGCAGGAAAAGAAGATAGTCCGCTTAGGTGTAATGTTTCACTTGAACTGTCTAGTTCAATCTTTGCCTTTTCATACGCTACTTGTTGAGTGTATATCTCCCTTCCAAAATTTGACCAGAACAATTGGTAAGAGCAAGATCGATGTTCCGAATGGATAATAACTGATTGCTCCGAGGAAAATCCAGAAGCTCATGTGCCGATTAATTCTAGATCTACGTCGTTCACTGCACACTCTACCTCCAATAGCGCACCTGCAAGCCCAAATCTAAAGCTTGAACCGACCGATTTCTCTCCAAGTTCGACGAAATCAGTGGGTCTTGGGGACTTGGTGGCTAGTGGATTCAGTTTGACTAAACAATCGACTGCAACGGCATTGAATAGAGATGGGGGTACTACAATGCAAGAGTCTATAAGGCTTTCCAAAGGGGAGAATCTCGAAACTCCAGCGTCCCACCGTCACATTAACCTTTTTAACATAACGAGTCTTACGTCTTCCCCCACAAAGCCCTACAGCGGTAAAACAATATCGGAGGCCAGCGTTGAACAACCTACAAATGCATCAACAGAATGGCTTCAAAATACGATGGCGATCCCGCATTTGTCACTCGCTCCTTCCAACAGCTCCAAGAATGATAGTTTTGTCGTTAGCAAATGCTGGGCGCAATGGACAGATTATTGGTCTCAATATGATTCTGCTACCACTTTCCGTTGGGTCACTGTCGGAAATACGAGTACGACGACTGGCACTTGGACTGTAACAAGTATCAGCGCAGTGTACGGCACGTCGTTTTCTACAGAGACGTGGAAGAATACACTTACCCATACTCTAAGTGCTGATGGCTTCACTTATACCACACAGACAGAGGCTGATACAGGCACAAATCCTCAAGCTAATCTCTATACCATATCTGCAACAACTTCCACTTCCACCGAGACATACACTGAAACTGAATATCCGGACGAGACTTCGGAGACCTCCTCACTCACTATTCCAACACCCGGGTGCCATCTTCCGTCAGATCCATCTCGTCTTCCCCAGTGCCAGGAGGCCTGGGACGATCGGGTCAGCAAGAGAGTCACAACTTTGACCTCATCCAAAGTGTCCTGTACTGAACTAATCGATGTCTCCTGCTCAGATAAAGACTTGTCGTATAAAAGCGACCATTTGTCTTTTGATCTTGGGAACAGCGCGCCATCTCCACATTGCAGCCAAGCTTCTATTGCACCCGAAAAGTGTAGTGGCTTATCTTCTAGTTACATGAGCAACTGGTTGGTGGATAGAGCTTATCCTTCGCTGGGCCCCTTGGGCCTATTTAATCAACCAGCAAGTCTATTTCAACCCAATTACGACCCAATGGTCTCGGTAGGGTATCAAGCCGCGACTATCAAAGCTTCCAACGGGTCTACAATTACGACTAGTTATTGGCCCTCTACTTCCATGCTCGCTGCTGGATGTTCACTGGGATGCGGTCAGTGCGCGATCACGGGCGGAACTGTGCGTTTGCTGTACTGGCCAGTCACCTCGACTGTGACGGCGAATGAGAGCACGATACTGCTGCAAAGGACCACACCTCTCACAGCCTTTGCGTTTGGCACTTCCTTCATTTCGCCTACTGTATATGTGTCATACGCGAGCATATACGCGTCTGATTCATGCGGAGCAATCGGCGCGACGCATAACGCGACTTTCATCGCCTTGAGTAACACACAAGAACTCTCCAGTATTTGGGTCGATTTTCCAGGAGGTGGCCAAGATCTTGCGACCCATACAGCCTCGTTAAACTTCACGGACCTCAACAGCCCAGTGCCTGAAAGCATATATAGCCGTCAGCCATTATGTGCGTCTTGGACTGCTAGTATTTACTACGACTACATGCATGATCCCCAGAACCTCACTAATACGATCTGTCCGCAGACCGGGCCGTACGAGCCTGTGCTTGTGGTCCCGCCTGATCATCTGCAAACTGTGGATCCGAGTTGGGCAGGATGCTCGGTAGATATCAGAAATTTGTATGATCCGCCTTATGCTCTTCAGCCTGCTGCTCGTGCCGCTGCACCAGTTTCTGAGAATGATCCTTTCTCAACCACGAGAGCAGCTCCAGTACCATATGCTCCACCTGTTCATCCCTCTCAGACAGCACCACAGCCAATTGCCACCGTCAGTGTGGGGTCACAAGCCGTAGGAGGAGATCCGAAACAACCCAACGCCGGGCAAGCATTTCCAGCATCCACAACAACATTACTACCTACAACGGGTCAATCGAATTCCGTAGATCCGACATCCCAGCCTCCCGCTAATGGCGACCTTCCGGCATCGAGTGCAGATCCTGCCAAAAGTCCCAGAGATCCGTTCAGTGGTGTGTTCGGGCCGAGTCCTGGCGTTGCTCAAGCACATAGCCTTGACCCAGCGGTGCATCAAACTGCATCTCTCGATCCGGGGTATCGTCTTCCTGCTGTATCTACTACCAGCCTATCTCGCGACCCTTCTGATAACAATATCGGTCACAAAGCTGGCGCCGGCATAGCATCGATTCTAGGAAAAGAGAACGCAGGGTTTGCGGCTTTCAGTTCACCGGCGAATGACGCTGCCGATAGCGTTCCTTCAGTGCTTGTGGGAGGCGCCCAGGGTGCTCAGAAAATGGGGACACGGCAAGGGGTTCCAACAGTAGCTGATACCCACGACAGCCCAGCAGCAGGCAACTCGGAATCCCAGCATTCCGACCTGCAACTTGGAAGTCTCGTTATAGGCGATCCAAACGACAGTCCAGTAACTGGCGCTCCTGTTCCTCAGGCTTCACATTTGCATTCGCAATCTGGAGTCCCTGCAACTGATGGTGTCGGCGAAGACGCTGTATCCGGCAACCTTGTGCCCGCATATCCAAGTCCTGTGCTTGCAGGCGAAGACTTGAGCGCGATGGTGGCTTCAACAGGTATTCCGCTGGCTGTCTTCGCTGTTGGTCAACAAACATATACTGCCTCTTCTGGGCGTCCGTTGATCATCGGCTCACTCACTATCAATAGTAATGAACCAGCGGCAACGATCGATGGCCAGAAGATTAGCCTAGGCTCGAGTGGAGTTAACATCGGCACTGAGTCAATTCCCTTCTCGGATACTCCCGTTGCAATCCGTCCAACTGTTTTCACAGTCAATGGAGATTCCATCACAGCATCTCCAATCGATGGCACTGAGCTCGGAGGGAGCGGCGGTATTGTCGTCTCAGGATCCTCATTGACCATGACGCTGCACATTGGAGGGCCTATATTCACAGACGGCAGCCAGCTCTATAGCGCAGCGCCTCATGGTCTGGTAATTGGTTCGTCTACAATTAATTTCCCAGCAGGAGATATAGCAGCTACAGAGACAGGAGCGGCGTTCTCAATGAAGGGGTCGATATTTACGGCTTTCGAAACGCTAGCCCCGGGACAAGATGGGGGAAAGAATATCATCATACCACTCGGAACAACGATACTGACCTTAGAACAGGGTCAGTCGATAACTCTGGATGGCCAATTCATCAGCTTTAACGGAAACGATCTCCGTATAGGGACGACACTTCAATCATTGAGCACGTTTCTCTCTGCAGCGCCTGGAGCACGCTCGCAGAGGGTAATCGCTTTATTACCCATATCTGGTGTGACATACACTGCGACTGAAGTTAGTGATCCACATCACAGAGGCCAGAGCGAAGTCGTGTTACCAGCAGGTTCTATGACTTGGACCTTATCTTCTGGTGGGACTGCCGTGACTGTGAATGGACAGCTCGTTAGTGATTTGGGCGATGGACTTGTGGTCGGGACAAGCACAGTAGCTTTCGAGACTGTGACTGAAACCGGAGCTGGAGTATCTAGTACCTGCAGGGAAACTTCTACGTCCAAAATGGGATCGGGATCTGCTGCAGGTACACACCCGACCGCGTCACTAGCTGCTTCGAGTGCCATCCCTCAAGCCGATCGAGCAGTATCAACAGTGCTGTGGACTCGACCATGGGTCGCAGCTGTGCTGCTGGGTAGTTTACTTCTAATGTAGACAGTAGTTGGTTAGATGAGATAATGGACATCCGATCACGATTTTATGCCGGAAAATCTTCCACTACCAACCACGTGGACGCCAGGAGATCAAGAGGAAATCTGTCTAAGGAAGAGAGTGAAGGCTAGACGAACATAATGTACATAAGAACGAAGGGAGGGTGATGTTGTTCATGAAGTAGATCCAATCAACATAGCCTCGGAGGTGGTGTCTACCACATCTCACGCGCGCTCGGATCCCTTCATGTAGATCCTTACGCCCTGTAGTTATTAGTTCATTTCCCTTCGCCCTCACCTAGATAGGGAGATCTATATAGCAGCCTGCACCTCGGGCGACCTAGATAGGTCAATTGAGTTCTTTCCTCCGATTCAGTTGTTTGTTCAAACATCAGAGGGAGGGAAGCTTTGCAAAGGGCGAAAGTGGAGGCAGTTGTGATGCGAATTTGATCTGGGATACGAACAGCAGAAAAGTTAAGTGGATGTAGACTGGGATTGAGATTAGGTTCACAATAACATGGGATGGATGGGGATCGAGAATATGATCCCGTCCTAGTATTGTGGTGAGAATCCAGCGAGTTTTGATATTCCCCATTCTGGGACTTCTAGTCGATTTCCTAGTGCAATAAGTTCCTCAATAGCCGTATCCAAGCAGGTTTTATATATATAGCCATTGGGGAACTCATCTTTATTAGGTACTTCCGACTCTTCGCCAGCCGTTTTTCCTTCTTCTTCGCTGCTAATACTACTTCGGGGTCCACCTGAAAGGGTACTGAAGCAAGTGCTCTCTTTTGCAGAACATCTATTCTTTCCCAATGCTTCATATCATCCTTTCTCCTATAGTTCTTGACTACCAAAAGTATGAAAGCCTATAAAGAAACGTGTGAGTCGTTTCCAGCATAGTGAAGTTTGTCAAAAGGACATTTAAGTTCTGTAAGAAAATTGACAAGACATCCAGCGCAGGACGGGTTCGTGCGCAGTCCAAGTGGTATCATGTGTATCAGCAAAACGTGTTAGAAAGTCAGAACCGACAGCTCCAAGAGCATGTAGATCACGCCTAACATCATGATTGACAAGGACGATACTACGTGACCGTGAAATCAAGCTTTCAAGAGATCCATTTCGAGATCAAGTCAGCTGCTCTCCCAAAAGTAGTCTACAGCATCGGAGAGCGTCCTGGGTTGATCAGGGTATATGTGCTGTAAGGTATTGTATCTGTACAAACTTGTAGCTTGTACTTTGTATCTATATCGAGTTGATGTTAAGCTTTGAGGATGACACAATGTCTCTGGGTCATGATGCAAGAGCGAGTGTTACATGATAAAAGCAACGAAAAGCACAGCTGGATGAAAGAATGCGAGGCTGCCAGGCTCTTTCCTGCTGAAAGGCAACAGCATTGGAGTCGTTTTGGTGGTTGCTATTGGCTCATTTGTACTAGTGCACGGTCTACATAGTGTAATTGGCATGTACCGTATGGCAGTTCCTATTTTTCTCTCGTATAGAAAAGCTTTGCACGCTCTAAAAAATTCTACTCTAGCGGCGCCTCACATGCTCTGATCTACCTTCCCATCTGCTACGCGTAGCTCCAACTTATCCTGCGATTCAAGCGTCAGAGGAGTAACGATGATCCGACATAAATGCGCTGGCACCCTTCCTTCCTCGCTTTCCTCCTTCCCAACCTCGCCATGCCACCACCGGCAGCCACTAGATCGCATTCGGATCGTGTACTGCCCATCCTCCAACCCATCCACAAGCGAACTGATATCAATCTCCCTAATAATCGGAGCTCCGGGGCTCAATATCACCAAATCTTCCACCTTTGGCCGTCGACCAGCGGTAGAGCTTGTCAACGCACCTGTACCGTGCTGTTCACTCCCCCGAACCACTTCTCCAGTTGCAGAATTGACAACCTGAAGACTGGACGTCGGCGGCCTAGAGGGGCTGGCATCGATAATTCTCACGCGATCATCAACAGCGTCAGGCTCGGGCTGGAAGGGACCCCAGGGAATCAGGAAGCACTGGTGTCCCCGCGTTTGCACCGTGACCGAGTCGGAGCCGTTGTTAGTAACAGAGACCTCCAGGAAAGTGCTACTGCCGCTGCCGCTGCTGAGTTCGGCGTTGGTAAGTGCAAAATCAGAGGATGGAGAAGAAGTCCGAAAACGCATCCTTGTCTCGATCCTTGGTGGCCAGGATAGGCTTTTCGCTACTGTAAACGTCGCGTTACTCGCAGTGGATTTGCTATTAACCAAATTTACCGCTTCAGAATCATGGTTTGGTATGCCATCATTTTCGACAAACTGCATTTGATCACTGTATGCCCACCGTTTCACACCAAGATCTCTGCTCGCCAGTCTTAAGGTATATTTCTTTCCTGGCTCCAGAATTGTTGCCAAGACCCCATTCACATCCAAATGATATTGATATACCGTGAACGCGTCCCTCCAGTGCTCCGTCCTATTGACTGGGGATGGCAGGGAAAGGCACCCTGCCTCCTTCGCGGCAACTTCGTTCAGTCGGCCAAGATCTACATCAATCCACTGCTCAGCGTCTTCGGGATTTCGTTCGTGTAGTGTAAGCAACCCATGTGCTAGCGCATATGGGACGTCCAGTACCGAGCCTGCAATCTTGAGTAGTAACGGTCGAGGGTCAGTATCGGTTGGTGAGCGACGACAGAATCCGAAGACTATGTGGAAAGGTAGGTGGCCTGAGGCATCAAAAATGAGGTAGCGGCTATGGATTTGTGTGTGGATTCGCAATTCGTTCATCATGTTGTATTGCTTGGGTGTGGATGTAGGTGTAGGTAAAGGCTCTGCAGCTTTTGTATGGAATGAGTCGAAATATTGAAGGGCCGATTATAATTGTAGGTATCTATTCAGCGAATTGAGGAACAAATAAAAAAGCTAGGCAGGCGCTCATTATCGGCTGTGCTTTGATGCTGGGTGAGTCATCTAACCGTCTAAACGTACCTAAGGTAGGTACCCGCATGAACTTGTAGATCTAATATACGCGGACATCCGTCAATCTTGCAAACACAGCCTTAGTTTGTACCACATACCGCACCGCCTGTTCTATGCACAGCCTTACTAGGACCGAATGCGGAAGACCATCTTGAGAGAGTACCTCCGAAAATCCAGCCAATCGATACATTCATCTACTTATTTTTGTTGATCCGGGATTTGCATTCGTTCTGTACAGGTTCCTTTGCGTCATACCCAGCAACTTTGAATGACAGATATCTTCGGTCCCCATCCGCTGTCTGATGTTGTAACAAACAACTGAATCGGAGGAAAGAACTCAATTGACCTATCTAGGTCGCCCGAGGTGCAGGCTGTTATATAGACCTCCCTATCTGGGTGAGGGCGAAGGGAAATGAACTAATAACTACAGGGCGTAAGGATCTACATGAAGGGATCCGAGCGCGCGTGAGATGTGGTAAACACCACCTCCGAGGCTATGTTGATTGGATCTACTTCATGAACAACATCACTGTCCCTGGCACCGGAGTGTAAAAGCTCCCCGCCAATCAATTAGACACCAGCTTGCCCTTTCAATCTAGCTTGCAGTGGCCATAAAACCCTCTGTCTTGTTGTGGGACCAACGAAAAGGCCAACATATCAAAGATCTACGCAATCTAAGTCTACGTCTGCTGACTGAATGCGGCACTGAGATGTATTCACACGGCTGAAAGAGGCGATAATGACGAACACATCAACTTCCCCTAAAGTAACTTTCTTGACCTCGACGAATGGGCAATGGCTCAACTTGCTGTGCCGATCCAGATCATGTCTATATTCTCAGAATATGCAGCTGGAAAAGTTGATCTTATGATGCCCCAATACGAAGCAGCATACCAGGCAACAGCTAGAGAATGAAACATGCTTTCACTGCCTCCACGTAAATCGGTGTCAGTCTCTGTCTTGTAGCTGAGAGGACCTGCAAGGTAGAGACAGTATTAATGAGTGATCGATGGCCACCTTCTCGTCAACAGAGGCATCAATCTCGCTCTCCCCACGACTCTATCCAATAACCAAGGTTTCAATTACATACCTTCTCCAAAAATGTATTTATCAAAAACTCACTCCCTTGCGCTTCTCATAGCAGTGGCTCGCGCTAGTCGATTCCTCAACCACCCATCTCGTGTCCTCCGCCGCAACCCACCCACGCCTTCTGCATACCCGCTAGGCGATGCCTGCGGCCACGAGTGGCAGTACCTCAATTTCAACCCGGACGACGACACTGATGAGGCACATCTCCGGACACTCCACGACATCATCTGTGGTGACGAAATGCGGGCCATCTCCAGTTATGGCCAATTCTCAGCTCAGGATGTTCTTGCGCCCTATAAGCGATATTTTCCGGAGAGCGATGAAGAAGACGACTTCCAGACCCATGTCAAAGATGTTCTGGGCCTAATTGCAGGTATGAGCGATACTGACGGGGCAATTGGAAGCATCGTTGGAACGTTTGTGGTTGATAACCTTGGTGAGTTCCACTTCGATTGTGTATTCTTTTTCTGCAAGCTTCATTAATGCATTCGGCAGACTTCGGCGCGAACGATGGAGACGGCACCAACTGCGCTGAGGAGGGCACCCTAGCCTACACTCTCACCGACCAACTCGATAAGCGCGAGAAGATCCATTTCTGCGACCCCTCGTGGACTCGTGGAAGCGCCGGCGACGTCGACTGTGCTTCCTTGGACCCCTATCCGAGCACGAAGATGGACTCCTTCTCGCGCATCGCCCTACACGAAATGATGCACTACAGCTCCGTTGGCCCTCAGACGTCCTTGAAGGAACAGATTGTAGACGTGAAGAACGAAGATTTGCAGCCTGCGTATGACCCCCCACGTGTACATGGCCTGCTTGACCCAGCGCAAGATGACAATCCTGCTCCTACAGAAATCAATGCCGATAGCTATGCTTGGATGTCGCTGGACGCGTGGATTAGTCGCAAGTGCTCGAAAGATGCGGAGGGCAATGATTGGGCGTCGTTTTTCACTCAGAACCCACCGCCCTATGAGCATGAGGACTGAGCCTGGTTTTTCCTGTAGCACAGTAGAAGAACAAACAGAGTCCGAATCAAGTATACTTGAGATACATTCTCAGCCAAACGGAGACAGAGAATGAAGAGATCTTTCCAGCGATACGGGGCAGGAGGCTGTAGAGTAAGCCTTCTTTCTCGAGACTTATTCTTGGAGCGGCTCTTTGAAAGCCCGAAACAGCACTGTATAGCTTTTAATAAGAGCAAAAAAGGCGAGCCTTCCTGACCTTAGTATCATCTAATAGTAGGGAGCTAAAGAAAAGATGATGGAGGGAGCGATGGAGGAAGCGATGGAGGGGAGGACGAGAGTAAATGCGGCAATGCGCGCTAATCCGATTCGAACTAGGCGCACTCTACGTCCGACTAATAAATGTCCGATTTTGACACGGACCACCCCACCCCAAAACCTCTGATATGAACCAATTTGGTTTTTAGATATTTGCTTATTTCGCTACTAGCTCTGCGAAATTTATACAGCCTTCTATAATAGCTATCATATAGACAAGATAAGAGGTGCAGGAGGTGTAGGAGGTGTAGGAGCTGCGGAAGCAAAGGAGGTTTTGGAGTGTGGTGGCCCGTGTCAAAATCGGACATTTCTTGGTCTGAAGCAGAGGGTGGTCAGCGCGTCCGCCACGCTAGTGGCAGTTGCCTTGAGATAAAATAAGTATCACATTCAATTATTGGCTTGCAGCGCTGACTGGGTACAAGGAATTGAGGTAGCTGCACCTGCAGTGCCTATTGTAGCTTTGATAGGGCACGGTGGGGCCGTAGCAATAGGGGAACCTCAGCCTCGGACCCAGCTTGTCCTGCTTCATATCAGCTCCTGGCCGATCGCGTTAAGTTAATGCTACCCCGGAAGGTTCGCGCTGCAAGTGGCGCTACCATAATGGAAGTCTTGCTTTTTATTGTTTGCCTGCTTTGGTCTCAGCTAACTGGACTGTACTGCCTTCTTCACCGGCTTGCTGCGACGCAACCAATAATCCTGTAATTAGCATGTACCACATGGCAGCCCCTATTTTTCTGTCATTATAGAAAAGCTTTGCACGCTCTGAAAAGATCTAATGCAATATCACACTGTACCTTCATCATTATCGCTGTCGGGAAGTCAGAAGCCTCCCTCCGATATAGGATATCTGAACGTCGATTAGGTTTCTCCACTGTCTCTTCCATATCTTCGCTGTGTCTTCTGAAATAGAACTTCTCCGCAGATCGTCCAATTATGGCTTCCCAAGACAAAAGGCTCGAAGTCAATTTTGAGGAAATGTGGGAGCAGGCTGCAAAAAAATTTGAGCAGAAGACAAGCAAGAATCTCAGGGGCTCCAGGGACCGGAGTCTCGAGGAAGCAATTGGTGTCCTTCGGGAGAAGTTCGATGCACAAGACCCCGACTCGGGCGGCAGGCAGCAACGCATCAAGGAATTGGCTACAAATGTACTAAAGTTTATCCAACTACTTGGTGGCATTGCTGCTCAGGGTGCTTCCATGGTTTTTGGTCCTGCTACTCTTTGCTTCAATGCGGTGCAGTTTCTGATGGATATTCCCGCTAAAATCTCCAAATTTTACGCCGACCTTGAGCAGCTCTTTGGAAAGATTTCGACATTCCTTACACAATTCAAGATATTTCGTCGGATTGAGCAGTTTCCGAAAGTTGACATGGATCTCAAAGAATGCGTCAACCAAGTTTTAGTTACATTCGTTGATGCCTTGGCCATTTCCATTAACATATTAGGCGCCTCAAAATGGAAACATGTCGTACATATAAGCAAATTAGTCCTCTTTGACCATGATTCGGGAATCCATGACACACTAAAGGAATTCGAGCGACTGACTCTCAATCAAAGTAGAGTGATAGACGGCGTCACGCTGGAAAATGTTTTGGAATCAAAGCATGGAATAGACATGCTGAAACAGAGCGCGGATATACAGAGCGAAATGATGAAAGAAAACTCCTGGAAACTTGATAACATTTACGAAGGCGTGCTTGTGACAAAGGACATGATGCTTGATGCTACCAATGACCGAAGAAAAAGGGCACAGGGCAGAGAGCAGATAGATTTGATTTGCGAAAAGCTGGATACCACGAGAGATCGAGCTCTTGAGTCGGAAAAAGCTTTCCAGCAAACTCGCGCACAAGTTTTCAAAGATACTGGAGATTGGCTGGAAACTATTGATTCTTACCAGAAATGGGTCGATCTTGAGTCTGATGCAAATTCAGTGCTCGTGCTTAGCGGTGACAATGGCTGCGGCAAGACTTACCTCGCTTCTGCTATCCTCGATAGTCAGAGAAACTATTACGAAATACAAGATACGAAGTCGAAGAGGGTAACAGTCGCTTGTTATAGCTTTGACAAAAATGACAAGCCTTCTCGAGAGAGCTCCAGTAAGAATACGCGTCAACCTGTCATGGCTTTGAAATCAATGGCGTTGCAAATAGCGACCAGAGATAACGTCTACGCGCAACGATTGTTCACTTATTTGAAGCCAAAAGATCCTTCTTTTTTGAGAGATGTGGTAGCCAAGGATCTTATAAATGAGCTTTTTCCTCCTCCGAACATGGAAGATACTGCAGATTTTGGTTTCATATTGATTCTCGATGGCTTGGATCAGCTCGCACTCGAGGACGCACGTCAATTAACGACGTCGGTTCTTGCAATCAGATCACCCAAGGTACGAGTCGTGATCACTGCAACAGAGAAAACTCTAGAAGATTGCTCGGAAGAGTCTTCAGAGAACTTTAAGTTGGTTCCGAAGATCCGCGTCTCGGAATACAATAACGCAGATATTCAAAGACACATCGAGTCCGAGCTCAATTCCAAAGAGGACCTAAATAGTGAGGAGCCATCCATATTGAGAATAGTAGGCCTAATTCGAGAGCAACTTCCCAAGATCGCAAATGGGAATTTCAATAACGTCAAACAAGTCATTAGCAACGTTGCAAAGGCAGTCGCATCGGAAGAAGACGTAAAAGACATTGAAGAATGCATCAGCGTGGAAAATCTTGAAGATAGAGATGAGAAAATAAGAAGAATCATCAGCGAGCTGAGTACTTCACTCAATGCTCAGGAGATTGAACAACTCAATGAGCTCCTTTTGTGGACAATTTATGGTATAAGGTGGATGTCAGTGGATGAGATGCGCGCAGCCGTGTTGCAGCGCACTAAAAGAGCGCCACATCAGAAGCTCGAAAGAAAAATTAGACAAAAGTACAACAAGATCCTTGAAGTGGATGGTGACAATGATATTGTCGTCAGAGATTGGGGTTTTTGCGAGTTTTTCGAGAGCTCGAAATGGAGAAGACACGAGGAGGAACTAGAAAAGAATGCAGAACCGACAGTCTCTATGACAATTCGTCTCAACAATGTCGAGCTTCCGAAAGCGCAGAGGTTTTTCTGGGATTTGAGTGAAAAGATGATGTTCGATAAATTCTCGTTCGCCACTCCCTCGACTGATTTTCGAAAGGTAGTAATTAGCGCAAACCCGGCTGAATCACATCTGACTCTCACAAATCGGTGCCTTTCTATACTGCTGGATGATGTGACAGAAGAAAATAAGGTACTCGGGCGGTATGCGGTGTCTCATTTACCGTCTCATCTCCGTGAGCTTCGAAATGAGACGAATCTTGCCTCTTTGACGCTGGCAGAAAAACAACAGATTGTTCGCAATCTAGTCAGCTTACTCCGATCAGCGGAGTGCTTCGAAAGACATTTGAATGAAGGCTTTCTCCACGGCCATCACTGGGTGAACGATGACTTTGCTCCAAATGCGGTACAGGAATGGCTAAGAGACTTCGACGCGATCGGTCAGCTCAGCCGCAGTGATCGAGCATGGGTGGAAAGCAACACTTGTGGTCATCCACTACTACCTCTACAAGGTCTTGCGACGATGGTAGCTCGTCACTGGCTGTGTGAGAGGATTTGGACCCCTGAATCCTTATTTTCATGGATTGACGGTTTTATTGAGCAGAAGCTAGTTAGCCAAGATAAGGCAGAAAACGAAGAGTCGGAGAGCAAGGATCCTGCTGAGCACGACTCTGAAGAAATGACAGCCGGTGATGAGCCTAAGCCAAACGTAACGATAGAACAGAAGTCTCCGAGTGCACGGGTCCGAAGAGCGGTTGAATGGGTTGAAAAGGAGATTAAAGATGTTGCAAAGAACTCCTTGTGGCATGAAAGACTTGGGGCAACCTATCTCCGGATTTCTGAGCCTGGGCTCGCAAAGGAAGCATTTCTGAACGCCAAAAATCGACCTGAGTGCTCTTGGAGGGTATCTGAAGGCCTTGCTCAAGCATATGATGCACAGGACGATAAGAAGGAAGCAGTCAGAGAAATGGAAAATGCATTTGCGTACCTGAGGGCGAAAAATGATTTGAGCGAAGATGAGAGAGAGGATTTTATTGCAGATCTCCTCAAATCGGCAGACTGGCAGACGGAGCTCCACAATACAACGGGAGCAACAGAGAGGTTGGCAGAAGCTGTTGGATTAGATCCGCTTTCTTATCCAAGTTATTATCGACTTCTTGCGTTATACATGGAAAGCGGACAGGGATCAATGGCCATTGCTGTCCTCAAAGATATGAGTGCGCAGCCATCTGCTGAGAAAACTCTCACTCGGCTTGGATCGATGATGTTAGAATTTTCGAATTGGGACGAGCCGCAAGACTGCTTTGAAACATTGTTTCGTATCAGCAAACATGACGAAATGTTCTTTGTAGTCCTAGAAACGTTACAGGCTGCGCTCACGTTTGCACAAAACAGCAATAAAAATTCTCATGTGGTCGATCTGCTTATTTCACATGGGGTCGCTCTAGCTCGTCACAGTGACGAAGAAAAAAATTTGGAGCTGGCCTTGGCACGGTGGATGGACTGCTGCAAGATAGGCTTCCAATCCAACTATTGGAAGGAAATCTTCAGCGGTATCTGGGCAGCTAGATATGTTTTCAATTATCACTTCTCAAATGCGCGATCCACATCAAGCCTGAGCAACGAGTTCAGAAACCACATGGTCGAGCTGGAAGAGTTGACCAAGAAAGCGGGAACAAATCCTCTCGCTGCACAGCCGCTTCGTCTGTCGCTTGCCAGTTTTTACAGTTTGGCAGGCGAGCAGGAGCAGGCACGGAACTTGCTGTTAAACGATATGAAGGTCGGATTTGATCTGTTGTGTGACGACGATCCGACAAACGACTACTATGCGTATGGCCAGATAGCGAACATACTGATGCATGTGGGAGACGATCTTAACTCTCTAAGCGCATGGTCCCTATTTGGTCCTGACGAAAGATATCATGACCAAGAGGACGGCTCTCCATCCCAGCCTCAAAGCTCGTCTGACAAGGAAATCCTTGATGGGACAGGGAACTCCGGAGAAGTTCAAGGAGGACAAGTGGAGCAACCCTCCTTGGAAAAAGATCTTGATAAAGACAACGCATCTTCAGAAGCTGGGAAATCCGAGGAGGAAGAGGAATCTGTCCCAGCAAGTGCAGCCCCAAAGAAGAAACGGAAAGACTCCATGCCTTTTCGCTGCGATGGACGCTGCCAAAACTCCTGGACTTACCAGGATAGCATTTGGTTTTGCAAGGTGTGCGACGATGTCCAATTTGACGACCAATGTCTTCAAAAACTGCAGAACGGGACGCTGAAACGCTTTGTCTGTAGCCGAGACCACTCATGGCTTCGAGTACCTTCCTGGGTAGAAGAATTTGAGATGACAGGGAAAGGCCACGTCCGGATGGGCGGTGAATTACAGGACGGGAAGCGCGCTGGCGGGCAGATCGTGCCTGTCGCTGAGTGGGAGGATGCGATTCGTGAGAAATGGGGCATCGAAAAGCCTTCGCGGGAGCCTTCGATAAAAGCAAATCCGGAGAACGGCGGGAATGTTGGGGCAAGTCTTACGTGAATAGCGTTGCAGTTATCTAACTTTAAGATGTGTCTTCAGTGACTTTGTTGATTCATTTTGTGTATTGTGACACCACCTGGGTAATCTATGTTTCGGTGAATTAATTACCAATTTTATCCTTTAAGAAAATTATCCCGATTTGGGTCCACTTTTGTCCCAACGGGGTAGGAGTACGTAGCGTTTATATTATCTGATCTTTCTTAATCCCACCGTCTTTCTCTGAGTATGTGGTAACCATGTATCCAGAATAGGTATCTTCTAGAGCTCAACTTCCAACGCCTCCTGCTCTATTCGCACCCACGCTCTCCTTAGTAGCTTCTTTTCCCTGCGCCCTGAAACTTTCTGCGCTGCAGCGACAGACCTCGACATCGGCCTACGTGACGACTGCGCATCAATCAAAGCAAAGTTTGAGAGGATAGTGTCTGTGGGTTGCTCAAAGGTATCAATCGATACGGTCGTGATGCTTGGCTGAGAGTGTTGATGGCTTTGTGGTGTGGCTATGAATCCGTCCTCATCCGTCCTCGAGCCAGCCGGCCCTTAGATCAGTAAAATGGCGAAATCCTATAGTGTTTCATCGTTAAGCAGGGCGTATTGTGTTCTGTGCTGGTGCTGGAGATTAGCCTGAAGTATCTTCGAAGGCTTACCTTCCATTTAGTATTCTGTTCGGAGTTTGTTTCTGACGGATTGGACACGATCGAGCTCGGCTATGGTGGTTCCCCAAGCAATTGCAGCATCTTGGAGTGTTAACACAGCTTACGGCATTATAACCCAGCTCGCTGTGATTCAGGCATTATTCCGAGTTCTTATAATTCCGCGCCATATAGTTGAATTCGCTGCATTTCCCATATTGCGAAGCCTGTGACTTAAAGAACTCTACTGTGTAGGTTAATACCCCTTGGATCGTAATCTAGCCTTTGCGTAGGAGGCGCTCTTTCTCCTCCTACGTCAAGCAAATCAGTACTAGCTTCGCTGTCGGGCGATCTGATGGCGGACTGAGGAGCCGGATTGTCTGGATGGCGAGCCCATTCTCTTCGTTTGTCTGATCCAAAGTGTTTTTCGCAACGTCCTCTCTTTGGTCGGGATCTCCAATCTCATGTCTGTTCACATCTGTGACCTTGAATATGACTCTAACTACGTCTAGAGATGGTACTTCATTATGATCTCAGATGACCGTAGCAGCCTCATAGGGCAGTTTTTGGTTCGACTTGAGAGTATTTTAGCGCAGCTCGCACCTTCATACCAATACCCTTCAGTCGATGACACGGCTCGTTGGAGAATACGAATCTAATAAAATGTTCTCCGTGAACTTCTCCCCAACCAGTCATCGGAGTGACATATACCCCTTCTTCCATCAATGCACTTGATGCTTCCTTTCCGTTTTCAACCCGAAGGACAAAAGACCAACCCCCAGCTGGAATGCCCACTGGGAGACCCGTTAGCTCCTCCATCAAGAGATCTCGTCTGGCTTGGAGCTCCTTGGTGAACTCGAGGCAATCCTTGTCAGAGTCTTCTAGGGCTGCTTGTGCTGCTTTTTGAGCGATTCCAACAGGAACAACAACGTTTGCCATTCCCACTAGCTGAATATCGGACATCGCCCACATTGGTCCAACGACCCAGCCTACGCGCCATCCGATCAGACGTAGCTCCTTCGATGCGCTTCCGATGGTAATAGTCCTTTGTTCCATTCCAGGAATTGAAGCAGGATGGACGACTGACCGATTTTCGAAGAGGAGTCGTTCGAATGCAGCATCATAGATAAGTAGGAGATCACGGGAGATGCAGACATCCGCCACAGCTTGCCAGTCCTCTTCATCCAAGTACGCCCCAGATGGCAGCGCAGGTGAGCTTAACAGAAAGGCTGTGATCCGTATGCCATCTCTGTTCCGCGAGGACTCGATGAATTGCAGCAGCTTCTCGCGTGGAAACCTCCAGAAGTTGCCAGCGCGGAATTCCAATGGTAGGAGGACGGGAATAGCTCCGACGAGTTTCACACGATTGATGAGTCCAACATAAGTCGGATCAGTCATAAGAACACCTTCTCCAGGCTCGACAGTGGCAAATAGCGTATTAAGAACTCCAGAGAGTCCACCAGCTGTGATGACGCAATTTTTCTCGCCAGAGTACTGCGTAACGTCTCCAGTCATTCGAGACACATGAGCTGCCGCAGCTTTACGAAGGCCAAGCTGGCCAATAAATGGCAGATAACTATTGTCTTCTTTACTTGATATAGCCGTGGCCGTAACTTCGAGGGCGATAGGATGGGGAGGAACGTCGGTGTCAAGGTTTTCCATCCTGAGCGGCCTGTCGTTCTGCTCTCTTACCTTTAACGTTGTGTCCGACGACGCTTCCTTCTGAGCCGCCAGTGTGCCCATGCGATCAACACCAATCCCAGTCAGCGACTGCACTCTGGTAGTACGTCGCCGGGCCATCTAGCGCTTCTCTCTGGTTGATAGAGTGAAGAAGAAGGGCAATCCTTCACCGTAGTCCCTACCGCTGTGGGCAAGAAAACTCAGCATCTAGAACCGTATTGCAAAGATGATATATATCACTATGAAGAATCGAAATATATGGTGACTCATTATAGTCTTTTAAAGATTGATAGATTCCTGCTATATATAGCACAAGCTAACTCGCGGTACGCTAAGTAAATCCTAAGCCGACTGAGAAGAGCATGAGCCGTGGCAGTGCAAGCGTGAGCGGAGTTGAGCCGAGGTTGAGCCGGCCGTAAATTTCTGAGTCAGCGGGCTAATACCACTAACCTACCTAGGCTCTAGGTTCGGTGTACTCCGTATGGAGAGGTCATTTTCTGCGTGAACATAGCAGAGCAGGGTCATACAGTTGGCACTGCACTCATGGCGAGGCACAATGACATCCGACACAACGACGACCGACATAACGACTGCGAGGCATGAAGAAGACAAAACGAAGGTACGCACAATGGTGGCGGGCATGACGTTGGTGGCAGCGGCAAAAAAAACCCCCACAAGACATGACACGGCATAATGAAAGCGGACACAACCACGACGACGACGGCACGAGACGACGAGAACGACCATCGAAAGGCATCACAAGCGCAGCAGAGGGTCTCCAGAGGCTGGCCTTTATTTCTACGCGCCTATATGACTATCAGGGAACAGATTTTTAAACGTCTCCACATATTAGTATATGAGTCGAGGGGGAATGGATTTTAGCAAATCTTTTCTTCGCTATTTCCAGGCTAGAAGCTCACTTTGGATGTGGGTAGCCCACGCATCCTGAGTGTCGGCCCACTTTTCTAAAGTTTGAACGGGGTCTCTAATTTCCTCGTCAGAGACGCCAGCTTTGATCCAGCTTTCTCTACATTGCTCTCCGGGGTTGAATCTGCCGGTATATGATCTAAGAGCAATTAACATTCCACACCATTTTTCGTACGTATTATCACTATACCTAGCAAATGTCTTTCTCTCGTCTATGGTCCCCGCGTACACATTGCTTCCGACTCCGACAATGACCCGCTTTTCCCCATTCTCTAAGACCATCCACATCGAATCCAGCTTGTCGATAATGACCTTTCATCTTTGGCCCTGGCCACTCATCAATACCGATTCCCTTAAGAGCATTCTGCCCCCATAATTCTTCAAGATTGTACTCTGGCTAGAATAACATCTTCGCAGAATCCCTCGTGGCCACAATCCCTCCCGCCTTGACTACCCGCCTTATTTCCTTAAGTGCTCGCACTGCCGTGTTCTGTCCCGGAAGATGCACGAGAACCTGTGACGCAAAGACCACGTCGAACGCGTCGTCTTGGAGTGACGGCCCTACTACAACATCACCCTCTTGGTAGGTGATCTTGCCCCTTTGCGTCTCAGGGCTGCGCGCGATGAGTGCCTGCGTAGTCTCCTGCGCCTGCTGTAGCACCGTGCTGCTTAAATCGATGCCTGTCACACTGCCGTGAGGGACCAGCTCCAGGAAACCAGCTGTGATAGTTCCAGGGCCGCAGCCAATGTCGAGTATGTGGTGATGCGGCTGGATGTAGGGGAGGAGGAAAGCCGCGTCGGATTGCGTTGTGCGGGATGCATGCCTGGCGGTGGTGGACTTAGTAAAGCCCATGGTGTAGCCGTCGTACTTGGTATTTGACAAAGCCATTGAGTGCTTTTCCAGTGTTTAGCGAGTGCGCTTGCTAACATCTAAACTTCGGGTTTGACAAAAGAAAAGATTGTGGGAGACGTTGCCTTACCGGTCTTTGTTCACCGAAACTGGTCCTAAGCGCTATGTTCCTTAACTGGCCGCTAGCGCACGTCACTTTATGTCTGCGTTGCAAGCTTTGGTTTCGAATAGGCCTCGACAGGTTTGCGACTAGGAATACAAGAACCGCAGTTTGCCCATGAGAGGCGTCTCTTTTGTTTTCAGGATAGGTTCCATGACGTTGCAGGTGGGAGTTCTTCTTACACTCTGGCTTATAGGTGTAGCCACCGTCTAGACTCTCTCTATTTCCTTTCTATCGTTTTTTTGAGCAGGTTGCTTGTCTATTTCAACTGCTCCCAACAACGCATCTGTGCGACCGGTCAGGACGCGTGACACCTGCCCGGAGTGAAGGTCCCATTTCACTTGTCTCGGTAGATTCTTGAAAGGTCGTATTCAGTTCTTGGACTTCTATTACCACATCTGCACCTCCAGGGTTCTTGATCGCCGATCTCGCTCAATACATTACTGCACAATCACTGCATTTGACCGAAAAATCCGGGAACAGCTCGTATGCTGGAGCCGCAACCCTTTTCGCGCAATTATAGGCTAGTTAGATGCTCTGTTCGGCATTCCCATGCGTTCGGTATTCCGGGGTTCACATTACGATATACTTCACCAAACGTCAGTTTTAAGCGGAGACACAAATGGTAATTACCGTAACGTGTCATAGCTTGCATATCAAACTCAATTTATGCTCTATGAGCGCTCAGAATTCCCAATCACTCAAAATGTCTACCTCCACCCCCATACCAATTCTCATAGTTGGCACCGGCCCGAGCGGCCTTCTTCTAGCACAGGCTCTCAAAAAAGCCGGGATCCCCTTCCGTCTTTTCGAGCGGGATCCTGCGCTGAACGTCCGCTCTACCGGCTACCGCTTCGGACTGAGTGGCCATGGCGTACTTGCTCTGCAGCAAAGCCTTACCGCTGAGCACTTCAACTTACTCGAACGATCCTGCAGCGCCCACCTCAAAATCGATGAAGTCAAAATCCTCAACGCTGTGACACAGGCTCCTACACCCGACAGTCCGCGACCTGTACCGTATCCTGATAACGTGAAACCGCTCGCGGCGGATAGAAAAGTGTTCCGCTCCGTACTAGCGCGCGGGCTGGAGGAAGATATTCAGTTCAACCACGAGCTTGTCAGCTACAGCCTCTTACCTGACAGAAAGTCAGTCACAATCTCCTTCAAAAACAGCGTACAAGCAACGGGCTCGCCCCTCGTAGGAGCCGACGGCGCCTGGAGCCGCGTACGGCAACAGTATCTGCCAAACTTCGTTCCCGTCGACACAGAAGCACGATGGCTATACGGCAAGACGCTTCTGACACCCCAGCTGAAAGCCGAACTCCACCCAGATATGCTCAAAGGGTTGATACTAGTGAGCGACCTTGGTCAGTCGGTGCCCATGACGGTGCTGACAGAGCCGATGATGTTTGACCGCACTTTAGAGAGGGAGGCTGGCGTCAGTCTGCCGGAGGACTATCTCTACTGGGTCTTGGGCGTACGTGCGGACAAACTGGAAACACCAGCTATCGGCGCGAAGCCGAGTCCAGCAGAGTGCGCGTCACTTTCAAAGAGGTTGGTGAGCCACTGGCATCCGAGTTTTCGTGTGCTGTTCGTGCTCCAGGATGAGAGCCAGACGAGTTTACTCAGAACCGGAAGTATGCTGCCGGACTTGCCGAATTGGACGCCGAGCCGTGTGACGATAGCTGGGGACGCGGCGTATGTCGTGAGTCCAACGGCCGGCATGGGAGCGTCCACTGCGCTACGAGATGCGGGTTACTACGTGCTTGGTGGAGGATGACGTGAGTGTAGAGAGTGTGGGGAAGTATGAGGATGTGATGAGGGTGTGGGCGGGCGACGTACTTAGATATGGTGAAATAGGCGGGAAGATAATGTTTGGTATGCGGGATTTTAACGAGATGAAGCGTTTTGGCAAGGGGGATAATCTGGTTGGGCAGGGGGCATTGGCAGGTGTTTAAGAGTATTGCGTTCAGGGTTATGAAAGTTGGAGCATTAAGAGATGAGAGCCTTTTCTGAATTTTGGAGGCTATATGAACTAAATTTAGCAAAATAGGCGAGGGTCAAATGCTTTGCCTGCTGATGGTCATTTTTGAGGAATCGACAAATCATGATGTCGCTCAAGTGGTATAACCATTGGAGCTAGCAGCAGCCTTACAAAGACGCGTACCACTGCAGTGATATCTTGCTTTGAGGAACAAAGTTCCAAAAAGTTCAGCTAGGGTTTTATTGAGCGGTAACTTCCTGTGAGGGACTCGGTGCGCTGGGTTGTCCTCTATGAAATTATCGCCTGGTATGGATGAGCGTCTAGGGAAGCTAAGAAATGAGACTATCATTGATGGATCGGAGCTGACTTGCATCCAGGTGCTATTTTGTGTGAGGCTAAAATCTGGGAAGGCAGCGCCAGAGCGTACGTCTTACGGAGGAGCAACGCGAACGTGTCTCATAGCTTGCTAGTAAAAAAATCTTGTAGATTGATGTTGCGGGCTTCGATTACTTTTATCAGCTGACAGCGAAGCGGGCTAGTGCGCCTATCAAGCTTGAACAAATTTGGAGGGATAGATAGAACACTTATGAGTGAGCTGATAATGCTGTTTGAATATCTAGGGACAGCGCATGCACTGATTGCTGCTGAACGAGGTAAGAGTTCCATCAAAGATGGAAACGTGGGGTTACAGTAGAGCGAATTGCACATGCCCTACGTTAGAAGAAAACAAAGGAGCCGTCTAGTCCCAGCCCGATTGCAACCCACCTAAGGTTGATATTATTACATTTACCCAAGGCTAGCGAGAATGCAACCCCTCAAGACCAATCAGGAGGCACTTAGGACGGGATATGGGCGAGTAGTCTAGCCCAAGTAAGTCTACAATCCGCCCAGGTCAATCAAAGTTGCAGCAAGACAGGTAGCAATGAGGATGGGTAGGTGGGCCAGTCTATCACTGCCCCTAGTGGCGATCTTGACTTGTCTTAACATTGACCTATCTTCATGATGAGTCCTTTCTAGGACCGCTAAAGCTTTTTGCCATGGTCGAAGGTAATTACGGGGCTCCATTAAGCCTTGCTCAAGCGATCTTTACTGTTACTCCTGTTGCAAAGCTCCTCTGGGACTGAAGCAGTTTTGGGCACAGGCGCTGATCGAACAACCCGAATTTGGAAGACTGCATTTGGGTGGCACCGAGGCTTTTGATCGAGTAGGAGAGTCGCATATCAGTCGGATTTCTACTACTTATCTCTCACCCGTTTCGTCCTTCTTCTTTTCGCTCTTTCGTCTTCTTGGAGAAGGTAACTCGGTCATCTACTCATCTTCGCTACGGATTCACCAAGCATCAGAACAGATTAAATTAGTGCATTCTCTCCGAGCCCACCATCTTTTTGTCCTCATCTATACCTTTCGGACGAGGCGGAGGTAGTTCAATCCTCGGCCCTCGAATCTGGTAATGCTATTGGCGATACAGTTCTTGCTGCTTTAGTGTTAGGGACTTGCGATCAGTGAGGTCGCAAGAATGACGAAATACTGCGCATCATGCTGCAGAAAACGTGTACATGGATGGTCAGGAACTGGTGATTTCTGCAAGAGCTGCCGTAAACGCGGATACACTTCAGCTCGATACTGCATTTCTTGTGGAGATGACTCAGACGAATGTAGCTGTTCACTGGACCTAGACGAGGACGAAGACGAGGACGAGAACGAAGATGATGATGACGTGATGGCGGCGCACGAAAGCAACGCCTTGGTCCCGTACCATGATACCACTGTCGCAGGTATGGGCGGCAAAGTTCACCGGCAAGCAGTTACGGATCAAGTGATAGCAATAGGCACACAAGGGTTTCCTGCAACTGGTGCAACAAATGGTTTGACAACGAAGATCGTTTGGCTGGGCACCGCAGAGCCAATATATCTGGGTGCAAAGAGCATCAAGTGTGCTTTCCGGACGAAGATAATTACAGACATGCGCAGTCGACAAGTCACTCGTACTGTTTTGTCCCTGGCTGCGATGAAAAGTACGCTAAAGAACGTGGATGGCCGGACGGTGACATTGAGGACCATGTGTGGTATAAGCACACTGACCGCGGTTAGAGCTCTGTGTATACGAATTGGTAGTTGGCTAATATTGCTGGAACCGGACGAATGTATCTCTGTTCAGTATTGTGCCTAATTAATATAGGAGTAGACCTGCTTGGCATCTGAGTTATCTTGAAGGTATTGAAGTAAGAGACTCCGTAAGAAGAAGAAGCGGTCGCCAGCATCGTCGAGCAACTTGTCTCTTACAGCGCGATCCACATACTCAGCCCAGTCCACTGCCGACCTGTGCACAGTGTCTTTCTCCAGCTCATTTCATCCTTCTCGAAGATCTTCACTCCCCACACGAGTCGAAAACGGCCATGAAGGGGCCCAGAAAGTGAATTTTACTCCAATAACTCAGTGTTCCGGTGAATCGGCTACCAGTTTCGGCCTACTTGGCCGCTGCTTTACGTGGTCGCATTTAGCTGCTGAATTTAGAATATAACAGAACAGGATTGACCTAAGATGAAAGTAATAAGACGAGATGAAAAAGAAAAATACTAGCTTCACTCCAACTCCTCCCATTTCTTACGTACTCTATTTGCAACCCCTTGACTGCTTCCATGTATCAAGCCATGATCAATAGCTTAGCGTATCTGTAATAGACCGGAAGTGCGAGATACATCAATCCAAGATATAAGTCTTAGATTTCAATGTGGTGGGTGATGGAACGGGTCGTGTATTTTAATCTGTGCCTTAACTTATTTTATATTGTTGTAGTAGGCTCACCGCCGCCTCATGCCCTCTTTCTGCAGCCCGTGATAGCGGTGTTTGGCCGGTTCTATCCTTTGACTCGATATCAGCCTTGCCTATCTCAAGCAGTAGCTTTAGCACCGCCTCACGACCGCTTTCTGCAGCCCATGATAGCGGTGTTTTGCCATAATTATCCTTTGACCCAATATCAGCCTTACCTGTCTCAAGCAGCAGCCTTACCACAGCCTTATGCCCCATCTGTGCAGCCCGTGACAGCGATGTCTGGCCGTAATTATCCTTTAACTTGATATCGGCCTTACCCGTCTCGAGCAGCACCCTTACCACCGCCTCATGCCCCTTCAATATAGCCCACGACAGCGGCATCCGGCCTTCGATAACGTCCTTCTAATCAACGTCTCTAATATTACCGTTCACTGCTGCCCAATTATTCTTGAGAGTATACCCGATAGCTCCTTCAAGCCCTAGAGCAGCCGCAAGACAGAGCGCTGGCCCCTTCTTAGGGACGCGCGTTGTCCCTGCTAGAATAGAAATCCAGAACTTATCCGCTCCGGACAACTCGCAGAGATCCCAGGCTGTTGGTGCCGCTGTTTTCTGGCAGCGCATATATGAGCGGCGGTAGTGATCCGCCCAATTTAGAGCGGAGTATTTAAGAAGTAAGTCATGTTCCTCCATAAGATCAAGATAGAGGTAGGAGATGCAGATCTTGGTAAGGACTATGTTCGCAGCTGTTATTGTTGTAATATGTTTCCATGTCGGTGCGAACAGAAGCTGGAGCAAAAAGGTTAAAAGGCAGGATAGGTAAAACTAAAGCTGCGCTGCTATTAATACATTGCATTCTGGTTTAGGGCGCAATAAGAATTCTCTCACAGTCTGGTGAAGAAGGTACACCTTATTATTGATGAATATAATAAATAAGCCGCAATAGTCTTTAATTATTTCTTAAATCCTGTCATCCGGGATGATGTTGTCAATCACATCTTCGCGGGACTAGTTGAAACCTTTAAACGCTAAAGCCACAGCCATCTGCGAAGTAATTAAGGGTTCCTTAGCTGCCAGCACAATCTGAAGAAGCCTTCTAGTTATATGTTTATCCATGCTTTTGGCCAAAATCGCTTTGTACGCCTTATCAGCCCCTTGAGGAGGCTTTTTGGTCAGGCAAAGGATGTCTTGCTTCTTAAGAACAGATTTGGAGTTTATTAGACCATTAAACAAAAGGGTAATCCACAAATATGTCCGGTTTAATACAGCATGCAGTTATTCAATCATAAGATTCTGCTCCGCGTCCGTGAGATGGAAGGCCTTCGCCATTTCGGCAATTCTAATATCCACGACCTTCTTAATCTCCTTTGCGATCTCATCTGATGCCTCACCCTTGTCACCTTGGAGATGGATCGACGGCAGCTGAGGGTCGGATAATGCAGCGAACCTGCGCGATATATATGCGTAGGGTCAACTTGTAAATAAGAAGTTCAGACCAGAGCTTGGCGCTGCTTTGGTCCACCCATATTGGTAGAGTCCAGTAATTCTGGAGATAAGTTGCTGTCTGTCTTCCTCACTGCATTTATTTAAAGCATCAAAAATAACAGTAACTTTTTGGCCAGCAGTAGCAATTAAGAACGTATTCCATAAAAGGTTAAGTGATTTAACAAAGGGCGTGCCGTGAGCTTGATAATGTGTGAGTATGTCATCTATTAATAGAGACGGATCTGCAACAAAAGTCTGGTGCAACAACATGCAAAGCGCACTGCAAGCGCTCTTCTGTTCCACAAAGTTATCTTTAAAAAAGAAGTAGCATATTAGCCGTCTTTCGTCCGGTAAAATCTCATCAATGAGGTACCTACCTTAACAAGACTGATTTGCCATAACCAGGGTCTGCTATTACGTAAAGCAATCCAGGCGCAATGTCTGCAGTGGGAAGGTTCCATGCCTTAAAAAGCTTATGGTTGGTAAACCAGTTGCAGGTACCCCAAATCCGTTGTCGGTTCTTATTCTTAATCATTTCGGAGACGCAACCTCTTTAGAGGAGTAGCTAAAGAAACAAATCTACTTGCTTACCTCGTTTTAGCGACGCTTGCGCCCTTTCTTGCCCAGTAAAGCCCTTATAAATATAGTGAGGGATATCTTATATAATGTCAAAAATCGCCTCCACCTCACAAAGTCCTTTTCTCTCCGCGCACTCTCAGACACTGACCTCTGCTTCTTTAATCCTAAACAGCTCTATACCTACAACGCAATCCGCTAGAGAGCGCCATCCGCAATGTTATTAAAATTGATGGGTGGGATAAGTTATTGTTGTTGATTAAAATTCAATAATATAAGTACAGGCAGCAATCATGGACCCTTCAACTTCTTCAAGGCGGGGGCGGCCCTGCTTCCAAAGCAGCTGCTCGTACTCAGCAAGACGACGGATTGCGCCAGCGACGGTTGCTAAGCCTTCGAAGAGGATGTGTCGCTGGTCAATGGCGTCGAGACAAAGCTGTGAATACTTAATACGTTAACAGGCCGCACCAGTGAGCGCCTTACCCGTGACAGCACCATCACTCCCGCATCTAAGAAGTGATTGGAAGTAGTGCTTGGCCTTCTGAGTACAGCCCTGTAGTCCGGTGTCTGCGTCCTTCTGGAGGCCCTCAATTTCAGCCTCTAAAAACGCGAGAACGCGCCCCGTGTCAGTAGTGCTGCGGCTACCAACTAAACACCCGAGGTGCGACATTAGGATACGGTCGTACTTTTCCAGCTTCTTGCGCTTCTCTGGGTCTTCACGTAACTTCTTATCCGCCTTTGCCCACATGTCGTCGGCCTCTTGCACTGTCGGCCTCGGTGTGCTATTATTGCTGTTAGAGTTGCCGCCGGGTCTTGGACTGTCGGAAGCAGGCGACCGAGCATCGCCAAGCCGCAGACTCTGTTCATCGTCAATGGAGGCATTGGAGGGTGACAGAATCCGCGAAGGAGTCCGAGAAAGAATTGGTGGAGCGGGAGACTGTTGAAGCCGATCGGGCTGTGGATCCTCTGACTTTGGCCTACGCTTAACCAAGCGTGCAAGCCTGTCCCCCATAACGAATATGTTGCGCCGCTTATTTTATACCAACGAATTGATCATTATACTAAAGACGGGGTTAGACTCAGGTGTGACAGTTGTGTGCGAGATGGAAGAAGGGATTGAGTAAATATTTATTCGAAAGACTTTGGAACGCGTCGCGAGGCTGAAGGTCGGCCTGCATTCTGCACTGCTGCAGGTGGGCGGTGCTAGATACCAGCACCCAATGATGGGTGCGCTACGGAGATGTTACCGTAGTGATACTTCCACCGCTCATGATAGTTTCATGCATGATAATATCGACCATCGATCCTTCTCTGAAGGAGCTTAGTGAGTGATGTTTGGAGTGAAAACTCTACCTCTTATCAATAATATAATAATGCTTTCATCTCTTCCTAAATAGCTTTAGCGACCATAAAATTATAAATACTTAGATCTAGACTTGCGTGTAGGTACAAATTTGCGACAATTTCTATCATTGAATAAAAGTATCCATTTTATCTCATCCTTGATATCATTGATCCAACACTTCACTGGACACTCAAGAAATCAAGCGAATTGAAATATTTTGGATGAAATGATGGAATGAGAGTGTGGATGATAAGATAAAAGCTCAACAGTGCTTCTAGGGATAGGAATAAACAGACCTGATGTAATAAGATAGTAACCAAGATCACAGATTTCTCAATAATAAAAGAATTTGTTCCCACTCCACACAAAGTTAGGTGAAACCTAAAAGACCTCCATTACGTTATAAATTTTATTATTTAGAACTGCCTTATCACAAGAATTGGCTGTAACTCGTGTAACAGCTTAATTAAAATAGAACTTAATCTCTGGACCGGATTTTATGTGGAAACACCGCAATTCTTCACCGAAAGATACTGGCCAAAAAATCTGGGATGATGACACTTGCAGAGTCATTGAAGCCACGATGTAACGTAGATGCCGCGACTTAGGTGTCGTTTCGCATCATCAGCCGCCAATCGCATCCGATATGTTCAGCACAGTAATCTGTGTTTTAGTAAATCGGCGACGGATTCTACCCTTTTAGGAAAACGATTCTTATTTAGGTTGACTTTTATTCTTATAAGGTAAAAGTATGCACCTTTTATCTTATTTAATCTTTCTTAATCTTATTATTCTTTCTTTTTTAATAATTATATAATTAAAATAAGTATGTTTTAATAATTTTATTTTTATTACTGCTTTTTTTTCATTTTTTATAAATTAGACAATTAGTTAAAGATTTAACTCTTTATACCAACTTTTTATTTTTACAGTCTTTGTTATATTATATAAAAATTATAAAGCACTTTTTACCATTTTAATCCTTTTAAAATAATTAAAAAACCAACTTATCCCTTTTTAGTTTAAGTATAATAAAACACATTATTTATATACAAAGCTTAATATTATTAATATATTTTATATTTTTAATAAAGGTGTAAAGAAATAATATTCGCCTATTAATAAAGTATAAAACATTTACAAATCCCGAAGAAATACCGGTATAATTTATTATAATTACACGCTGGATTAACTTGGATGAATATAAAAGTCTGTATAACTTTAAATAACAGCAGACAGTTTTAAAAATAAAATTTACACAAAATATAACTTATAACACAGTTGGTTATTGTTATGAACACGGTCACCGTGAGACATAACAGAGTCAACAGTACATGAACGTCATAAGCGGACACAGGGTCTTAAAACCGAAGTTTAACCGAATGATCAGTGGAAGCCTAAAATGATCAGTACTGAGCAACCATGATCAGTACCGAGCAACCATGATCAGTACCGAGCAACCATGATCAGTACCGAGCAACCATGATCAGTACCGAGCAACCATGATCA